>CM053032.1:196969111-197037864 GCA_028564925.1 Lithobates sylvaticus
CAGATAAGTAAACTATTTTAGTCACCTCTTTCTAAAACTAATACTAACAAATACATCCAATACTATTAATGCCACCACCACTGCCACTGACTAGTACCTACCAGGGTGATTGATATGTTAAGTTTGGAAAGTCTGCAGAGAGACAGAAACTGGACAGAGGCAATATGACAAGCACAAAGCAGATGGAGCAGCACACCCAGACAAACAAGAAATGCATAACACAAACAAAGTTAGTCATCCCACCACAGGGGTCACTGTGGCTGAATTTTCATGCTGTAGACTTGCAGAGCTCTTGCTGTAGCTTCACCACTGCAACTTTGCTCTTGCTAGAGACTTGCCATGCAAATTTGCTACAAATTTGAAAAGTGTCATCAAGTGCTTAAAGTGTTCTGCAAGTGTACAACTTGCCAGTGAAAATGTGCAACAAGTTACCAAACTTACAATTCAACACTGCCACAAATTTGTGGCAAGTTATTCTTGCTATCTGGGTAGCGTATCACAAAATATGTTAATTAATGGGCTATGCATTTTACCATTTCTCTCGTAGTTTTTCATCCTTCAGCATGTCTTCCTTTATCCCATTTACATCTGGAAGTTTATGCAACCCTAAAAAATAATTTTGCATCAGCCACAGTATCAGTTAAATGCCACTTTCTTTGAGATACAATATGACACACAGGTAGGGAAGTACTATACCTGGCGAACACAAAATCTGGCACAGGTGTGCATAGTAACCAATCAGCTTCTAACTTCAGCTTGTTCAGTTAAGCTTTGACAATAAAATCTAGAAACTGGTTGGTTACTATCCACAGCTTCATTGGCGTCCACAGAACGTTTCGGCAGCGACGATGCACAGTCGCATTTAACCCTTTCTTCGACCACTAGCGGGGGTTAAAAGCTCCCCGCTAGCGTCCGAAAAGCGTGGGTAAAATGATGGTAAAGCGCGGCTAAAACTAGCAGCGCTTTACCGATAACGCGGCCAGATGGCAGTGTGAAATGGCTCTTGAGATAATTCAGCTTCACTTTGTATGGAAGTTACTCTCAGGCATACCACGCCCATATAAATATTGCCTAGAGAATGTACATCTTTCTATATTGCACTACAGTATAGGTTGTTTTCATCAAGATCAAAATATGGCCACAACAGATGTATTGCAATACATTGCAATATAGAAAGATGTACATTCTCTAGGCTATATTTATATGGGCATGGTATGCCTGAGACTGAGTAACTTCCATACAAAGTGAAGAAGATTATATAACACACAAATATCTTTTCCAGCAATAGCTTAGCTGTCCAACTTTCCAAGCAATATATATATATACAGCGGTGTGAAAAAGTGTTTGCCCCCTTCCTCATTTCCTGTTCCTTTGCATGTTTGTCACACTTAAGTGTTTCGGAACATCAAACCAATTTAAACAATAGTCAAGGACAACACAAGTAAACACAAAATGCAATTTGTAAATGAAGGTGTTTATTATTAAAGGTGAAAAAAAATCCAAACCATCATGGCCCTGTGTGAAAAAGTGATTGCCCCCCTTGTTAAAACATACTATAACTGTGGTTGTCCACACCTGAGTTCAATTTCTCTAGCCACACCCAGGCCTGATTATTGCCACACCTGTTCACAATCAAGGCATCACTTAAATAGGAGCTGCTTGACACAGTAAGGTCCACCAGAAGATCCTTAAAAGCTACACATCATGCCGAGACCCAAAGAAATTCAGGAACAATTGAGAAAGAAAGTAATTGAGATCTATCAGTCTGGAAAGGGTTATAAAGCCATTTCCAAAGCTTTGGGAATCCAGCGAACCACAGTGAGAGCCATTATCCACAAATGGCGAAGACATGGAACAGTGGTGAACCTTCCCAGGAGTGGCCAGCCGCCCAAAATTACCCCAAGAGCGCAGCGACGACTCATCCAAGAGGTCACAAAAGACCCCACAACAACGTCCAAGGAACTGCAGGCCTCACTTGCCTCAGTTAAGGTCAGCGTTCATGCCTCCACCATTAGGAAAAGACTGGGCAAAAATGGCCTGCATGGCAGAGTTTCAAGGAGAAAACCACTGCTGAGCAAAAAGAACATCAAAGCTCGTCTCAATTTCTCCACAACACATCTTGATGATCCCAAGACTTTTGGGACAACATTCTGTGGACCGATGAGACAAAAGTGGAACTCTTTGGAAGGTGTGTGTCCAAGTATATCTGGCGTAGAAGGAACACTGCATTTCAGAAAAAGAACATTATACCAACAGTAAAATATGGTGGTGGTAGTGTGATGGTCTGGGGCTGTTTTGCTGCTTCAGGACCTGGAAGACTTGCCGTGATAAAACGAACTATGAATTCTGCTGTCTACCAAGAGATCCTGAAGGAGAATGTCCGACCATCTGTTCGTGTACTCAAGCTGAAACGAACTTGGGTTCTGCAGCAGGACAATGATCCTAAACACACCAGCAAGTCCACCACCGAATGGCTGAAGAAAAACAAAATGAAGACTTTGGAGTGGCCTAGCCAAAGTCCTGACCTGAATCCTATTGAGATGTTGTGGTATGACCTTAAAAAGGCCATTCATGCTTGAAAACCCTCTAATGTAACTGAATTAGGACAATTCTGCAAAGATGAGTGGGCCAAAATTCCTCCAGGACGCTGTAAAAGCCTCATTGCACGTTATCGCAAACGCTTGGTTGCAGTTGTTGCTGCTAAGGGTAGCCCAACCAGTTATTAGGTTTAGGGGGCAATCTCTTTTTCACACAGGGCCATGATGGTTTGGATTTTTTTTCACCTTTAATAATAAACACCTTCATTTACAAATTGCATTTTGTGTTTACTTGTGTTGTCCTTGACTATTGTTTAAATTGGTTTGATGTTCCGAAACACTTAAGTGTGACAAACATGCAAAGGAACAGGAAATGAGGAAGGGGGCAAACACTTTTTCACACCACTGTATATATATATGTATCTAAATTCTCCTCCTAACTGGCACTGCTGTTACCTGTGGTTCTTCAGGATTTCCTCCTGTGATACGATAGGCCCAGGCACTGGCAGCGTATTCTCAGCCACTGACTGATTGCACACACCTATGGGAGGAGCTGGCGCCGGCCGGATCTGCATAGCGATGTACATACACAGGCCAGGCAGCCAATCACATAACAGCCGAGATGTCGAGCAGAGGCCCGAGCGGCAGAGCCAATACGATGATTGGGCCGGGGGTGAGGGAGGGATGGATGTCTGTATCTGTGATAAGTCGGAAAAGAGAGCAGCCCCAGGCCAGCAGACTCAGAAAAAAAGTCCACGGTGGCCGCAGCGGCCATTGCAACACAGGGCAACTGTCTTCAACACCTTCTGACAATTCCCCCCCCTTGCCCTATGCTGCGGACGCCCATGGTTGTCTCTTTGCTGGATTGGGATGTCTCTTTCCTGGATTTGATTAATTTTCATATACTAAGTTGTAAGAGTGTTGAAATAAAAGTGGGTACACTGAAGGACTCGTGGGATGGCCAATGGTCGGATTCGGCGGGACGGCCAGTGGGCAGGCCCTGGGAAATGTGTGTGCTCAGACAGGGGGAACCCCAGGCCTATACCTATATAAATTTCTGATGGCTGCCCTGAATCCCCCCCCCCCCCCTCACAGTTTTAACCTAGATTTGTCCTTTGCTTGCACTTACCTTTAAATACTCTGGTGGCCCATCGGGACTGAAGCTCTGCAGCTACCATGGTTGGTCCAATTGGTAGGAGAAATGCAATAAATGCAATTGTTGGTTTTTCAATACCCACAGGAATTATCTTTTTATATAAATTTCCTTTATTTTCATCTTTCTTAGAAACTGACTCATCCAAAAAAGGGAAACTGTAGCCAAATCCAGTGCACAAAATGACAACATCAAGGTCATGTACTATAGAACCATCTGAAAAATGTGCATCTGTGTCAGTAAATTTTGCCACTCCTGGCTTGATAATAATTGAGCCTGACAGAACACGGCTTGCAATCTCATCGTTTACCAAAGGCTCCTTCCAAATGATTCTATAAATAAATATAAATTAATTTCACTAACACAGTATTGGTATATGGTATTTCTTATATATTGTTTTTTAGGGGCTACAATGCGGCCTGTACATTCTGGTTGCGGGTGTGTGCATTATGTGCTACAGACATTTTCAAGTGTAACTTTGTGAATTACCCTTGGTATACTCACCCACCCCCATGGAGTGCCCAGTGGCTTTTGGTCATATTCCTCCTCCCCCAGCTGCAATCTAGGTTAGTTTACCTCGGTAGTATCTATTTTGTTTGCTTTTCCCACTAAACCTGTCCTTTGCCCTCCCTTCTCCCCCTTCCCCCCCCCCCACTCTCTATCATGGTTGTCCCTCCTACCTTTCCTCTTTTTCACCCCGGCCTCCCCTCTCCCCCCCTTTTTTTGTTTTCCCCCCTCCCCCCTTCCCCTTCCCTGCCTTCCTATCCTTTCCCTTTTTCCCTTTTCCCACCTTTTTTCCCCATCTATTTCCCCCTCTTCTTCCCTCTCTCCCTTCTTTTCCCTTTTCCTTTTTCTCCTCCCCACCCCCCCTTTTTCCCTCCCCCTTTCTGATTTTTGATGGGCGACCAGAGTGATGAGTGGTATATGACTTTTATGCTGTATCTCAAAAACTAGAGCTGATAGGCAGTAATTGGTGCCTTTACACGCACATGAACTTTAGAGGCATCCCAGTCTCAGTCCGTAGGGGTCCAATATTGAGTTGGCCCGCCCTTTGCAGCTATAACAGCTTCAAATCTTCTGGGAAGGCTGTCCACAAGGTTTAGGAGTGTGTCTATGGGAATGTTTGACCATTATTCCAGAAGCGCATTTGTGAGGTCAGGCACTGATGTGGACAAGAAGGCCTGGCTCGCAGTCTCCGCTCTAATTCATCCCAAAGGTGTTCTATCAGGTTGAGGTCAGTACTCTGTGCAGGCCAGTCAAATTCCTCCACCCCAAACTCCCTCATCCATGTTCTTATGGACCTTTCTTTGTGCACTGGTGTGCAGTCATGTTGGAACAGGAAGGGGCCATCCCCAAACTGTTCCCACAAAGTTGGGAGCATGAAATTGTCCAAAATGTCTTGGTATACTGACACCTTAAGTGATCCCTTTATTGGAACTAAGGGGCCAAGCCCAACCCCTGAGAAACAACCCCACACCATAATCCCCCCTCCATCAAATGATTTGAACCATTGCCTTATCCACATCAGTGCCTGACCTCACAAATGCGCTTCTGGAAGAATGGTCAAACATTCCCATAGACACACTCCTAAACCTTGTGGACAGTCTTCCCAGAAGAGTTGAAGCTGTTCTAGCTGCAAAGGGGGGGGGGGGGGGGGGGCAACTCAACATTGAACCGTACGGACTAAGCCTGGGATGCCATTAAAGTTCATGTGCATGTAAAGGCAGGTGTCCCAATACTTTTGGTATTATAGTTTACTTTTAATGTCAGAGACGTAAAAAGAATATTGTTTTAAATGTACACATAAACTAGGTTAGATCACCTTTTAGAAAGCAGCCTTGATGTGGCAGTGTAGCTTCACATACATTATTGGTTTACATGACTTCCTGAAATTACTAGTTCTTCTATCCACAAATATATATGCACAAGAACCTTATTCTTTTAGGAGTATTGTTTAAAAGTATATGTGTCTTTACCCCTCAGGTTGTATATTGTACAGTTCATGGTTAAACCGATTGTTCAACTTTCGTTTCAACATCCATCTGGAAACTGGTCGCGGTACTAAGTTATCTATCCAATTGTTAATACGACGTAGCATAAACACATCCCAAGGGTAGCCATCCTTCCCAAGACGAGGTAACACCCATACTCCTTCTCTAGTTGTAAGGTATACCTAAAAAAACTCAATAGATTATTTGAAATCCAAGGATACAAATCAAATACAATCTGATCAGCAATTGGCTAAACATATGTGGATTTTATTTTTTCTCATATGTAAATACAGTTAAACAACAGGTGGTATTTCCTTTTCCCCTTACTTTGCAATTGAGTTAACACAGCTTCACCAAGCCAGACAATACCTAAATTAGATTAAAGAAAATTTAAATTAATAAACAGGAATTTATCATAACCACACTGGGTGCTTAGCAAGAGAAGGATTAGAAGTTTGCTGGTTCATAGATTTATAGATCAAAAAAAATGTTATCAACGAAACGGTGCTTTTCAGACTGTCATTCTCATAGCTGTTCTTTGGAATTAGGATTATTACTATTTAGTGGCCCTCCTCAGTAAACGTGATGGTGTTGCATCCTCATTTTGTAGCTCCTCACTCCACACAGTCCCACCAGATAGCAGGTACACTGAAGAAACAGAGGAACTGGAGCAGTTACTGCAGTTACCAGAGGAGTCACAACATCCAGGGTCAGGTGGGTCATCTCCATTAGACTACCTAGGACTCAAGCAATGCAAGGGACGGGACACCAGTTGTTATATGCAACCTGCACATAACTTCCTCACTTCCCCCTGCCAAAATTTGGAAGGAAAAAAAAAAAAAGATTTTTTTTTTTTTAACTTACCAGAAATGGCTGTTGCTAGGCAGATCATCCTAATTCTCTTCTTATTCTGCTGTGATAAGTGCCACCTCATCAGTGCCCATCAGTGCCACCTCATCAGTGCCCACCAGTGAAGCCTAACAGTGCAGCCTATCAGTGTCCATCAGAAGAAAGGGGAGGGGGACGCTAGGGGAGGAGTATGGGTTGCTGCTCACCCCTGTGGGATAAACTCAAGAAAAAAGATTTTTCCCCCCAGAGGAGGTGGGGTTTTTAGGCAGCACGGTATGGAAAATTGAATGATTGATACAACATGTGTCAAAGATAAAAAAAAAAAAATGTTTATTACGTTGACATCATTGTGACAACATGGATAAAAGACATGAGCCCCAATCGGGAATACCACAAAAAAACATCGGATACAGTTTAAAATATTATATCAGCAGACAAAAACTTTCAAAATAATACAGTTGCTAAAGGCATATAGATGCTAGAAAAGTAGAACCTGACGCGTTTCAACCCGTATCTGTATGGGTCTTCTTCAGAGGGTTACTTTTAAAGTGTGCCTGCTGTAATAAAAAGTAAAATGGTATAAAAAGTTTGTAGGTATATATTGGTCATGATCCTCTCACTATGCAGTGCTATAGGAGGTATGGGGATCATTATTATGACGATATATTTACCTAGGCGTCTGTGGTTAATGTCGTGGGCTTCCTTTCGTGGGAATCCCCTTGGAGCGTTCTCCACCCCCCAGGTGGCCCCAAAACGCCTCCCATCCAGCCGGGACAGGATGGGGCAAGAAATACAGGTGTGTGGCTTACAAGAGGTCACCGGTTTTTCGACCCTTCACAGCTGAATATAACGGGCGGCACATGGAACTGGGAAAGGAAGAGATCTCACGCCTGTTGCGATAATCCAAATAATTGTTATAGAACTACCATCATACAATGGTTTCAAACATATATTTCAAACAGGGGCCCTATATTCGGGACATTCCCTGATATATGGGACAATTAGGCCATGTTATTTCCAGGCGGCCATTTGCCAGCAAGTATACCTCCCCTGTCTCCCATCCCATCTGCACCAGTCCTGCATGGAGGGGTGCTGCTACAAGTGAAGCTAGAATGTGAGTGGAAGTGAAAAAGAAGCTAGTATGTGAAGTGTGAAGAGGGAAAAGGAAAGGGAGAAAAACAAGGGGGGAAGGGAGGAAGGGAGAAGGAAAAGAAAGGAAGGGGGTGCGAGGGGTACGAATGGAAAATGAAACGGAAAGGGAAAAGGAAGTCTAAATGGAGGGGGGGGAAGAAGAAAAGGGAAGAAAGGGTAGGGAAAAGGGGGGAGAAGGGAGAGAAAGGGAAAGCAAGAGAGGAATGGGTGAAAGGGAGAGGAAGAAAGGGGGGAGAAAAGTGTAGGAAAAGAAGAGATATGTGAGGAAAGAACTGTATGGCGCGCTCATACAGAGAGAGGGAAAGGGGGAAAGAGGGGAGAAAAAGGGGGGGGGGGGGAAGGGGAAGGTGAAGGGAAGGGAAGGAGAAGAGAGAAAGCAGGGAAGGGAGGGAAAGAAAGAAAAATGGGACAGGGGGGGAGAGCAGAAACGAGGGGGGGGGGACTAAAGGGGAGAGGGAACGAGAGGGGAGGGGGGGGTGTTGGGAAAAGTGGATGAAGTGAGTGAAAAGTGAAGGAAGGTGAGGGAAAGTGAATGGGAGGGGGAAGGGAAATGAAAGGGCCAGAGAAGATGGGGGGGGAGGACAAGGGAGGGAAAAGGGAGAAGAGGGGGGAGGGGAAAGGAGGAGGGGAGAAGAGAGCTGCACTAGGCAACAAAAATTAGGAGAGAGGAAAAGATGAGAAGGGGAAGTGGAGGGAGAAAACCAAAAAGTGAAGTGATGGTAATGTGTGACTAGGTATACGTGCATAGGTCAGGGGTGTGTGGGTGTGAGTGATGTACAGGATGTCTGGATGTAAAAGATTAAAATTAAAAGAAATATATATAAAATAAGAATAAAAAAAAAAAATATACTAACCAAAGGAAAAAGAAAGCCGTGAGAAAAACCGAATATGTATATAATATGTGAAAATTTACACAACTGTTATGCATATATGGGTCATGTGATTAGGTCTGATGTGTAAAGAGGGGAGATGAGTTCACTTGAGCCATAGAGCCTTATATGCAGGGAAATATTTTGGGAAGAGAAAATGGGAAGCATGCATTGATGGTTACCTTATTATTTGTTACTGCCCAGACATCCGAAATATATGTACCGATGCTGCCTGTGGATTAACCCCAAAATCGATCCACAGCAGCCTTTGGGGAAACTGTGAGGGACGGTCTTTTGGTGAAAAAGACAGTATGTGCA
Source organism: Lithobates sylvaticus (assembly GCA_028564925.1). Lineage (NCBI taxonomy): Eukaryota > Metazoa > Chordata > Amphibia > Anura > Ranidae > Lithobates > Lithobates sylvaticus. Next base: position 196,977,981 of record CM053032.1, read on the forward strand.
GCGTTGGTCGGTCTAAGGGCAAAATGGTATAAGCGAATAAATGATCTTGCCAAACACAGGGATGGAATGGGAACATAGGCAGGGGAAGATAGGGTTGAATACTCACTGGCTTGTAACCCTCGGGAAGCACACCCTCACATGGAGATGAGAATTACTCACTCCTGTGGGGTATTTATGTGTGCCATAATGAGGTCAGGTGTCTTATCGCAACAGGTGTGTGGGGACCAGGGAGGGGAGGGGAGGGGAGGGGAGGGGAAAGGGGTGGGGAGGGGGGAAGTCCCAATACTTACCGCTCCGGCAGTCAGCTGGGATGGTCATGGCGGTCACAGGGGCCGCCTCGTATGATCTCCTCTGCGTTCCCGAGGACCGGGAGGTCCCGCAACTGCGTCATCACCGCCGCAAATGCGTGACGTCCCGCGTCACACGCACGCATGGGGCCCCGCGCATGCGCAGTGACGCGGAACTAGATTCCGGTGATGGTCGGGGACGCCGCCGGCAAAGGAGAAAGTTCCCCAGTGGTAATCTCCGGGACCAGCCCGGATGCCAGCTGGGGAAGTGTATATGGAGGAGCCAATGGTGGATAAAGGCTCCTCCTCCCCTTGCCGGGAAGGCACGCATCACTGCACTGCCCAGTCCCTACTCCCAGAGGGGGAAGGCGGTAGGGAGCCACCTAGAGGGAGAAAAACAAACCAACAGGGAAAAATGTTGTATCAATCATTCAATTTTCCATACCGTGCTGCCTAAAAACCCCACCTCCTCTGGGGGGAAAAATCTTTTTTCTTGAGTTTATCAGTGTCCATTAGTGCCACTTCATCAGTGCCCACCAGTGCAGCCCATCAGTGTCCATCAGTGCAGCTCATCAGTGCCCACCAGTGCAGCCTCCAGTCCAAAGACTCCAGCAGTTGAAGTGGAAAGGTAAGGTACTCTCACTGAAAGTAAACTGCTCTCAGTCAGTTATTTCTTATCTCTGTGACTGTTTCTCTAAAATTTTTAGGTTGCACTGTTGCAGCCTTGCAGCCATCCAACACCCAACCAGAGCCAGTCATGTGCAGACATTCAAACCTGCAAAATTAGTTCAGCCTATTAGTGTCCTTCAGTGCCATCTCACCAGTGTCCACCAGCGGACACTGAGTCCACTCCCGGCTCTGTCCCGCCCCCTCCCCTGGCCACAGACAGAAGATCGAGCGGCCTTACTCCATTCGCCCCCTGACGCGCTGCGTGCCTCGCCTCTCCCTCCACACTACAACTCCCAAAATGCAGCGTGGCTGGTAACTGCCAATCAGCAGCCGCTGCAACCAACTTCCTCCACAAAAAATGGCAGCAGACAGAGACCGTGATAGCAGCCGTTTTGAATAGAAGTTAGGTGGCCTATGGAGACATTTTTAACCCTGGCTCAGCCCACCCCTGCCACCAATCCTCTCATAAAAAAACACCTTTAGCCCCCGTTAACATCAGTGTGGCTTTGAAATCTGCAACCTGCAGCTTGCGACAGGAGTAACAGGAGTCTATGCAAATCGCAATGAAACAGTAAAAAGTAGTGCAGGAACCTTTTTTTGATTATCAATGTGACATGAGTCGTAGTGATTTGAACAGTTCCAATGTCGGCAATGGGGTGTAACTGGTCAAGTGTTTTGGAACTGTCAAATTACCGTAAAAAAACAATATGCAGATTAAATTGATATTGGTGATGTCTGTGTTTAACAAACACACTAAGTGTACATACTGAAAATACAATGTTTTATCTCTCCGTTCTTTTTATGATAGAAAAAGTATCAACAAGAACTACAGTATTATGAAAAGAAGGAGGTTTATTATCTGACAGGACATATGGGCAGAGGTAGATCTGGGAGTAGATGGTGGATAATGGGAACATAGTTGGATATGGGAAACATGTACTGTATCTTGGAGAAGATCAGAGGAGAGAGAAGGTAAGAGAAGAAGAAAAATAGATAGACCAAGGACCAGAGTGAGAAAAAAGGGCCAAAAACCAGACTTGGATTAAAAAAAACTTCCCCCCTCAAAGATGTCCAGGAAAACATGCAGAAAATAATGTGTGGTCATGGAATGAGTGAATGAATGACTTTTATAGCGCTACCTATGCGAACTGAATCATCTCAGGGCGCTTTTACCGCCAGTGTCCATCTGTGGTATAGCGCGGTCCTTTACCCCGTAGGGTCTCAATGCGCTTACAAACACATACACATATTTTGGCCAATTTTTTACACAGGGTCTAATTAACCTACCGGAGTGTCTTTGTAATTTTGGGAGGAAACCGGAATACCCGGAGGAAACCCACGCAGGCAAAGGGAGAACATGCAAATTCCAACCACTACACCACTGTGCTGCCCTGGAGACACTAATAACACCATCAACCAAAAATTTTAATGTATTTTTGTGGGATTTTATGTGATAGGCCAACACAAAGTGGCACATAATTGTGAAGTGGAAGGAAAATGATAAATGGTTTTCAAAGATCTTCCCATCAAATCTGACCAGCTTCCCTGTCCCTTCTGAAGAAAACCATCCCCACAACATGGTGCTGCCACCACCATGTTTCACAGTGGGGATGGTGTGTTTAGGGAAATATGCAGTTTTAGTTTTCTGCCACATATAGAGTTTTTCTTTTAGGCCAAAGAGTAAAAGGTTGGTCAATCAAATCCAATGGTGCAGGGGCTCGGCCGAGTCATACATTCGGCAGGTATGGACGCCGAATGCTGGACTCGGGAGCGCGCCCGCAAGGTAACCCCCTCAGGATATTGCTTCTCCTAAATGGTTATTCGATGTGGGGAGGAGCCGCGAGAGTCGCCGGAGGACCCCAGAAGAGCAGGTTTGGGGCCACTCTGTGCAAAACGAGCTGCACAGTGGAGGTAAGTATGATATGTTTGTTATTGTAAGGGTTTGTTTATTATTTTTAAAAAACTTTAATTATAAACAATATCTAGAGACTGCAGTTGAATGTGATCAAAAGTATTTTGATATAGTGGATATTTTTGAAGACCAAACTTGGATGACCGCAACTATGTTGGACCCTCCCCTGCCCTCCGACCTAAAAAAATGAATCAAAAACCATGGTCCCCTTAGCAATAATAAATATTTGCAAACATTTCATGACCTTATATTATTTGACATCCAGGAAATCAACTGGGAAATTAAGGACTATGATAAACTTGACCCCAGGTAAAATAAATACCCTTTAAACATGTCCATGACATTATCATAAATCCAAGTGTTAAGGGGGGAATTCTGTTTTACTCTATAAGATATACAGTAGGCAACTAAATGATGAAAGATGTGCAACAAACACCTTTTCCCAATTTGGTTAATAATCTCAACCCTGTAGTATGCTTGGCATTTCAAGACGGTCTCATAAGAATGGATTAAAATCTTTTAAAGTGGTTAAATATAATCCCATTTTTTTTATGTTCTACCAAAAATACATTAAAGTAGAGAGGGACCCCCTGGGAGGCTGATAGTGTCAGGAATGGTAAAGTATATTGACAAAATAATGTGATATCTTGTGGAGGGTCTTACATCATTCACGTTAGACATACATGCTGTGCCCCACAGGCTGGAAACTGTGTTGATTCTAAAGGAATCTTTCCTTGTAGGTATTGATGATGTGTCTCTGTACACCTCAATTCCCCACAAGGTGAGGGTACAGGTGGTGGCTCAGTGGTTGGAAATTATTTTTTGAAATTGTACTGAATAACAACAGTTTTTTTAATTTAAACAGGCAATATTTTAAACCAAATAGAGGTGTTATGCCGTGTACACATGACCGGACTTTGACGGACTGAATTCCGTAGGACTTTGACGGAGTTTCGATGGACTTCCGTTGAATCAGACTTGTCTGCACACAATCACACCAAAGTCCGACGGATTCGACCGTGATCACGTACGACCGGACTAGAATAAGGAAGTTCATAGCCAGTAGCCAATAGCTGCCCTAGCGTCGGTTTTCATCCATCGGACTAGCATACAGACGAACGGATTTTTCGACTGGACTCGAGTCCTTCGGAAAGATTTGAAACATGTTCTAAATCTAAAGTCCGTCTGATTTTTGACAGAAAGGGTCCGCTGAAGGCTCCGATGAAGCCCACACACGGTCGAATTGTCCAACGGATTCGTTCCGTCGGACCAGTTCGGTCGAAAAGTCCAGTCGTGTGTACACGGCATTACAGGCAGTTACATCAGCAAGTAGACTAGGCCACCAGAATTGTTAGGAAATGGCCCAAAAGATTTGATTCTTCCCAGGGTGGCCAGCAGCCTTGGGAGAATGGTAAGTCTGGAGCACGGCAGTACGGAGACTCTCTGTGACAAAGCAGCGGTCACAAGGTTTCTCAGGAGGAGCATGGACCTGAGCAGCAAGAATTTTGTCACCCAAAGGAGAAGTGAGACTGGTGTGAACCATAGCCAGAATACGATCAAGAGGAATCACAGGAACCGGAACCGACTCCAACTTGGAAGTGGAGAAAAACTGTTGTGACAAGGCGTCAGCCCTTACATTCTTAGTACTGGGTAAGAATAAGAAAATGTAATTTAAACTTGACAAGAAAATAGCCCATCGCGCCCTTCTGGGAGAGAGGCGTTTAGCCTCAGACAAGAATGTGAGATTCTTATGATCAGTAAGAATGAGAACCGGCACGGTGGTACCTTCGAGGAGATGTCTCCATTCTTTCAGGGCTAAAATGATTGCCAACAGCTCTCTGTCACCAATCTTGTAATTGCACTCCGTAGGTGACAATTTCTTGGAAAAGTAGCCACGAGGATGTATAGCGCTCTTAGAGGTAGGACGTTGAGACAGAAGGGCGCCAACACCAGTCTCAGAAGCATCAACCTCAAGGATAAAAGGTAACATAGGATCATGATGTGCCAACACAGCAGCAGAAACAAAGGCAGCCTTGAGACTCTCAAAGGCCTTAATGGACTCTGAAGACCAACTCTGTGGGTTACCGTCCTTTCTGGTTATATCAGTCAGGGGCTTAACCAGAGACAAAAAGTTACGAATAAACTTCCAAAGCCCAGGAAACGCTGCAGAGGATGTAAACCCACGGGTCGGGCCACTGTAGAACTGCCGAAAGTTTCTCTGGGTCCATCGAAAAACCAGCAATGGAAATGACATAACCCAGGAATTTAACCTGTTCACAATGGAACTCGCACTTCTCCAGTTTACAATAGAGATTGTTCCCTCTTAGTTTCTGAAGCACACAACAGACATCTGTGTGGTGGCTCTCCAGGGACTTTGAAAATATGAGATATCATCGAGATAAACCACCACACATAACTGCAACAAATCACGGAGTACATCGTTAATAAATCCCTGGAAAATTGCCGGGGCATTAAAAAGGCCAAAAGACATTATGAGGTACTCATAATGGCCTGTTCTGGTATTAAACGCAGTTTTCCACTCGTCGCCCTCCTTAATCCTCACGAGATTGTATGCCCCTCTCAAATCAAGCTTTATGAAAACCGTTGCTCCCTTGAGGCGGTCAAATAATTCCGTAATCAACAGAATCGGCTCACCAGTCACATGGGCAGGCTGTAGAGGTCTCCTGTCAAGAGCCTCAATGGCAAGTGGAGTGTCACACAGCTGCAGCGGAATTGAGTGCTTCGATGCAAAGGCCGCATCAATGAACAGGCCCGCAGCCCCAGAGTCGATTAGAGCCTGTATCTCGACGGACGACTCAGCCCAAGAAAGGGTAACCAGAACCACGGGCTTATCCTTCTGGATAACTGGGGACGAAACAACGCCACCTAAGGTCTGTCTGTGACAGGACCTCAAGGTTCGGGCGTTCCCTGGACGGGTAGGACAAGACTTCAAAAAGTGACCTGCCTGGCCACAATAAAGGCACAATCTCTCCCTCCTCCTAAAGGTTCTCTCATCCGCAGAAAGACGCATGAAGCCCAAGTGCATGGGTTCACCTTCACTGACCAACTCGGTATCAGGAGGCATGGGAGGTAAGGGAGGCACGGGTGGGGGACTGCAAAGCTTGGAGACAAACGTACAAGAGGCTTCTGCAAGCGCTCCTTAAAAGAGAGTCTTTCTCTGAGTCTGGAGTCAATGAGGATGGCAAACGTGATCAACTTCTCCAGCTCAGTGGGTATATCTCGGGCTGCTATCTCATCCTTGTTGGTATCCGAGAGACCATGAGAAAAAGCAGCCACAAGGGCCTCATTGTTCCACACAACCTCTGCTGCCAGAGTACGGAATTCAACGGCGTAGTCTGCAACAGTTCTCAAACTTTGTTTGATGGACACGAGGCACTTGGCAGCAGAAGCAGAGCGTGCGGGAACATCAAATACCCTTTTAAACTAAGTCCCAAACTCAGGGTAGCTCAAGACAACAGTTTTTTTTTTGCATCTCCCATAGAGGGTTTGCCCAGGCCAAGGCTCTCTCAGAAAGCAAAGATATCACAAAACCTATTTTGCTTCTGTCCATGGGAAACGCCTGGGGCAGCATCTTAAAGTATATCTCAACCTGGTTGAGAAACCCTCTGCATTGGACTGGATCGCCCCCAAATTGCTGGGGAAGCGGAGCGGAACCAGTCATACCTCTTAAAGAGATAATACTCGAGGCGGAGCAGCAGCAGGGTCGGCCTGCAACATAGGTTGCACCGGGGCGGCCACATTCGGAGATTCCAAGAGTGCCGTGCGACTCAGGAGTGTTTGTAACGCCATATCAAACAGATCTATGCGGTGATCCAGTTCATCCAATCTGGAAAAAATATTACCAACAAGTGGATTAACTGCATCTTCTGAATTCATGGCCTTCGCCTACTGTCAGAAACCATGAAATCAGGCCGAGACAGAAGTAAAGTTAAATCACACTTGTTTAATAATAAAAGTAAAAAGAACAAACGTAGTCAAAACATAGCCAAAGTTCAGTAACCGGAACGGTTAGTCAGACAAGCCAAATGTCAAGGATCAATGTAGTGGAACAGCAAGCAGGATCTGGAGCCAGAAGGGATGTCAGCAAAACAAATCTTGAAAAAGATCACAGGAGATAATTTCTGTGATGTTGACCAAGGTGAAGGCAGAGCTCCTCTGGACTGGACGGCTTAAGTAGGCAGGACTGACGAACAGCTGAGTAACTGTGGAGAGATAGGAGCTGGCAATTAGCTGACAGCTGAGCGGCCAGCTCAGAGAAGGAAGGGCTGAGCCCAGCCCTGACACATCTATACCAATAAACATTAGTGCCCTATCTAGCTGTACTTTTTAACCATGCAACCTCCCTATGAGTCTTCCCAAATGCAATGCTCCATGCCATTATAGCCACTATTATTCCAAAACCAGAAAAAACACCCACATTGCTGGGCAACTATAGACCTACTTCATTTTTAAATTTGAATATTAATAATTTATGCCAAAATGCTAGCAGAGGGACTACTGTCCATTCTTACTACCCTTATAAGACCAGGTAGGTTTTGTGAAGGGAAGGCCCCTTTCACACGGACGCAGTCAGTTTAGGCACGTCAAAAACGTATCAGTTCTTATCCGTTGTCTCATCCGTTTTCATCCGTCATCCGTTCCGTTAATGTCCGTTTTCATCCGTTTTTTGGTCCGTTAACATCCGCTTACATCCGTAAGTGTACACGTTTACGTCCGTTTTTTCATCCGTTTTTTCATCCGTTTTGGTCCGTTTACAGTAGTTATATGTGTGCCTGTGCCTTTAAGAAAATTACCCAGAAGGCATTGCTCCTCCCATGCTGCATTGCAGTTACAGTGACTGAGTTCCCCTTGCTGTGTGCTTCCTTTGTCCTTGTGCCTGTGTGTGCTAGCAGCATCGAGCAATGGATTGCAGTAATTTTTGGGACAGCGTGACAGTATTTGTCCTATTTGCGTACATGAGGAGCATGGAGAGGAAGAAAAAGACGATTATGCCTAGGACACGTTGATTTTGGACCCACCCCATGCTATTGAAGCGGCCTTCGGAAGGATTTGTGGCTTTGCACTATGCACATCTACGCCAGTATCCAACAAAGTTCTTTAACTTTACCAGGATGACCGTACCCACATTTGACTTCTTACTGGCCCAGCTGCACCCACGACTGGAGCGCCGACATACCAATATGAGAAGATGTGTGCCTGCAGATGAACGTCTCCTAGTGACCTTGAGGTAAGAAGTCATTCAATAATAACTGTTTTATTGCCTACCCCTGGTCTACTGTGTGTATACAGTATGTATAGATAATAAATATCTTCTACTTCTTCTTCTCAATTTATGTGGCAATATAAATCTTTTTTACTGATCTTTATTTTTTTTTTCTAGGTTTCTTGCAACTGGCCAGTCCTACACATCTCTCAATCATTACTTTCTACTGGGCATTTCAACTATTTCAGAGATAGTTCATGAAACATGCCTAGCCATATGGGAAGAGCTGTGTCCATCAGTGATGCCGTCACCAGAGGTAAACATGTGGCAAAGAATCGCAGAAGGGTTTTGGAATCGAGCCAACTTTCCCAATTGTATCGGGGCACTAGACGGAAAACATATCCGTATCCAAAAACCTCCAGGTTCTGGGTCTCGATTCCATAATTATAAAAAATATTTTTCTTTGGTCCTCATGGCTATCTGCGATAGCGATTATAAGTTTATTGCTGTGGACATTGGGGCATATGGCAGCAGCTCTGATTCAAGAGTTTTTCGTGAGTCATTAATGGGTCGAAGACTGCGACAAGGGCGATTCAACATACCATTTGATCGGCCTCTGCCTGGAACTGAAGGACCAGACCTACCTTTCGTCCTTGTCGCAGATGAGGCGTTTGCCCTATCTCAACATCTTCTTAGGCCGTATGCCAGAAATAATCTTGACGACAAGAAGAGGATATTTAATTATCGGCTGAGCCGGGCAAGACGACTCATAGAATGTACATTTGGAATACTGTCTAGTAAATGGCGTGTTTTTCAAACACCTTTGCAGCTCAGTCTTGAGAATGCTGAGTTGGTAATTAAGGCCTGCTGCATTCTACACAATATTATCCGTGAAAAGGAGGGCATCCACATTGAGGAAGAAGAAGAGTTCCACCTGCCCTCCGTACAATACAACACAGTACGTGCAGCGAGAACAAACATTGCCATGCGAGAAAAATTTGCTGACTATTTTCTATCTCCATCAGGAGAAGTTCCATGGCAGTATCAATATATGTAACTAAATTTAGTAGTTACTCAACTTTTTTTTTTTTTTTAATGTTTTTATTATTCTGAATCTGTTTATACAAAAAATTTTTTTGGTTATAGTTACTAAATGTTTTTTTTCGAGCATACCAAAAAGACAAAAGCACATTATGTTCAAAATGTTTTTATTAATCTTCATCCGTTTATAATAAAACTTTTTTTTTTGATTAATAACTGCTTATAGTCTTTATCAAAGTAAGAACAAAGCATAACATACATAACATAGCATAAAATATGCCAACCATTGCAAACAATTGTAGTTTAACATAAAAACCATAAAAAGCAGCACTGCAAAATGGAACGTGGCACAATGTTTTGTTAGAAAAAAACATAGTTTTCACTACATGGAAATAGAATATATATTGCTTCAATACTAAAAATAAATAAATAATTTTAATAATAATAATAGTCAAAAAATAAAATAAAAGAGAGATTTTTACACAATATAGATATATATATATCTATCTATCTATCTCTCTATCGCTCAATACTGCTTCAGCAGGTCAAGAAAAATGTGGGTACAGATATATCTGTACCCACATTTTTATTGACATGCTGAAGTAGTATTGAGAGAGAGAGAGAGAGAGAGAGAGAGAGAGAGAGAGATCATTACTTTCTACTGGGCATTTCAACTATTTCAGAGATAGTTCATGAAACATGCCTAGCCATATGGGAAGAGCTGTGTCCATCAGTGATACCGTCACCAGAGGTAAACAACATGTGGCAAAGAATCGCAGAAGGGTTTTGTAATCAAGCCAACTTTCCCAATTGTATCGGGCACTAGACGGAAAACATATCCGTATCCAAAAACCTCCAGGTTCTGGGTCTCGATTCCATAATTATAAAAAATATTTTTCTTTGGTCCTCATGGCTATCTGCGATAGCGATTCTAAGTTTATTGCTGTGGACATTGGGGCATATGGCAGCAGCTCTGATTCAAGAGTTTTTCGTGAGTCATTAATGGGTCGAAGACTGCGACAAGGGCGATTCAACATACCATTTGATCGGCCTCTGCCTGGAACTGAAGGACCAGACCTACCTTTCGTCCTTGTCGCAGATGAGGCGTTTGCCCTATCTCAACATCTTCTTAGGCCGTATGCCAGAAATAATCTTGACGACAAGAAGAGGATATTTAATTATCGGCTGAGCCGGGCAAGACGACTCATAGAATGTACATTTGGAATACTGTCTAGTAAATGGCGTGTTTTTCAAACACCTTTGCAGCTCAGTCTTGAGAATGCTGAGTTGGTAATTAAGGCCTGTTGCATTCTACACAATATTATCCGTGAAAAGGAGGGCATCCACATTGAGGAAGAAGAAGAGTTCCACCTGCCCTCCGTACAATACAACACAGTACGTGCAGCGAGAACAGACCGTAGACCGTAGAGAGAGAGAGAGAGAGAGATGTCTATCTATCTCTCCATCGCTCCATACTGCTTCAGCAGGTCAAGAAAAATGTGGGTATCTGTACCCACATTTTTCTTGACCGGAGAGAGAGAGAGAGAGATCTATCTATCTTTCCATCGCTCCATACTGCTTCAGCAGGTCAAGAAAAATGTGAAAACCAATCTACTTCGAAATGTTGTCCTGAAAGTCATGGATGTTAGACCGTAGAGAGAGAGAGAGAGAGAGAGAAAGATATCTATCTATCTCTCCATCGCTCCATACTGCTTCAGCAGGTCAAGAAAAATGTGGGTACAGATATATCTGTACCCACATTTTTCTTGACCGGAGAGAGAGAGAGAGATATCTATCTCTCTCTCCATCGCTCCATACTGCTTCAGCAGGTCAAGAAAAATGTGGGTATCTGTACCCACATTTTTCTTGACCGGAGAGAGAGAGAGAGAGAGAGAGAGAGAGAGATATCTATCTATCTCTCCATCGCTCCATACTGCTTCAGCAGGTCAAGAAAAATATGAAAATAAATCTACTTCGAAATGTTGTCCTGAAAGTCATGGATGTTAGACCGTAGAGAGAGAGAGATATCTATCTATCTTTCCATCGCTCCATAGAGAGAGAGAGAGAGAGAGAGAGAGAGAGAGAGAGAGAGAGAGAGAGAGAGAGATCTATCTATCTCTCCATCGCTCCATACTGCTTCAGCAGGTCAAGAAAAATGTGGGGTACAGATATATCTGTACCCACATTTTTATTGACCGTTGAGAGAGAGAGAGAGAGAGAGAGAGAGAGATATCTATCTATCTCTCCATCGCTCCATACTGCTTCAGCAGGTCAAGAAAAATGTGGGTACAGATATATCTGTACCCACATTTTTCTTGACCGGAGAGAGAGAGAGAGAGAGAGAGAGAGAGAGATCTATCTATCTATCTCTCTCCATCGCTCCATACTGCTTCAGCAGGTCAAGAAAAATGTGGGTACAGATATATCTGGGGTTGTAACATCAAAACCTTGTTACAAATCCTGATAAAAAGAGGTGTGGGGTGGGGAATAGGAAGTGGAAATTTGGGAAGAAGAACCAGAGCTGGTTTGGCTATTACCTTGAGAACCTTCAGCCGAATTTACGCTCGTATTTACACTCTGAGGGTATGTTCCCTGTGAGGAAGGAGCAGGAGACGAAGCATAAGGCCTCTGGGTATTGGGCATTGAACTGTATGCACGCACAGGGGTCTGTGGATATGGCGGTAGATATGGCTGGGCAGGAAGACATGGTGACTCATAGGGATATTGACGGTATGACCTCGGAGGGGTTTCATACTGGCTAATAGTGGGCATTGGCATTCCTAACTCTGCAGCTCTAACACATGCTCCTACATGATTATATATGGCCATATGGATGTCCATCTGCCTATCTGCTGGTGCTTTTACAATTGCATGATATATTGTACGCAGGAAGGATGCATTAGAGTTGGTTGGATCACAGAATGGATCTTTACTCTGTATAGACTCCTGTCTTTTAAATGACGTCATCTCGTCCATAAAGGACTTCATGGCTTTATCCATGTCTTGACATTCTGCCCTTTTGTTACGTCGCGAGGACCGTGATGTTGTCGGCCTGTCATTACTAACCTGTAGAGAATAATAATATGCCGATTTAGAAATGAAATGTTACCTTGGGGTACAACAGATACAGTATAGTAATCAATAGTATCCTTACATTTACGGATCTTTGGGAAGAACATGGACCTGCAAATGGACGTGCTGTCTCATCCACAGACTGGGACTGCTGGGACTGCCCTTCTCCCTCTTGTGTGTCTTGCGTGGCTCGCTCATCTTCCTGCACTGCTTCGGTATGATTGTCAGTGTTCTCCTCACAGTCTGTCAGGTTTGATGATGTACTACAATAAAAAGGATGAACATTTGCTCACAAAACCTTACTATATACTATATGGAGACCTAATTTTTAGATGTAACATCCAAACGAGACTTACGGTCTAACATCCATGACTTTCCTTAGGAAGGACAACATTTCGAAGTAGATTGATTTTTTCTTTGTGGTAGCTCCGGAACCACTTGCAACCTGTGCCTCATCATGCAAATCTCTCCGGAAACGGTCTCTCAGAGAACGCCACCTTTTGTTAATGTCAGTTCCTGTAAACACATGTAGCAAAGAAAATTTCAGTATTTTTACATTACAAAGATTATGGAAACATGTGAGTAATGTACTGATTAGTCTCTCACTGCAGCAGAGCCAAAACATGTGTCACTATGCTTTGTATGTAATGCATGCAAATAACCATGCCCTCTCTGCTGAACATTGTCTTAAAAAAATGTCAGTGTTTGCAACATTTTTTTAATACAGGCATACTATAGTGAAATAATGACATTTTTTATTATAAACAATAGAAACACACTGTCAAGAGAGCAAGCTGCAGTTGGGCATCACTTACCACGTTGATCACGCTGTTTGGGAGTCATGGAGGACCAATTTGGTGTCACCAGCTTTGTAATTTCTTCCCATAGCTGTTGTATTTTAACTCTGTCGCTGTGGTCCCGACAGCTTGAGTCCCATAAGCCAGGCCTTTCGTGCACCAGGTTGATCAATTCCTCGTGGGAAACATCTCTTGCCATGCTTGTTTGTGCTTCCTCCTAAATAAAGTTACAGGGGATGTACTTCCTATTGTCCAACTACTGCCGGGTCATAGGTTGAGTTCACAGATTAACTCAATTTTTTATTTTTTTTCTTGCAAACGGAACTTAACGGATCGGACGTAAACGGACGATGTCTGTCAACGTCAGTTAATATCCGTTTTGACAGATCTGAACGTATCCTTGTACGTTTAAAAAAACGGATAAAAACGGAAGCGGATGTTAACTGATGGTGACGGATGTTCATCCGTCTGCCCATAGGAATGCATTGTCGTCCGTCGACGGATGGAAGAAAAACGGATAGGACGGTCCGTCCGTGTGAAAGGGGCCTTAAAGGGGCATGGTTAAATAAACAGACACATTTTTTAATGATAATTTTCCATGAAATGCTTTTCAGCCTACCTTAAAGAAGACCTTTACACATTGGTCAGAAATATTGATGATCATTGGCTGGCTATAAAACCAACCTTCCCCCCAGCATTAGTTGCCAGTGGCTGGCTGAAAAATAACCAAGCATTGATGGTCTGTAACTGGCTATCAATCAATGTAGATCAAGGTAAATACTGGTAATCCCCTACTATAGAAAAAACATGGTCTATCATAGAAAGGCAGCAACAATTCCATGGAAATACAAAAGCCTTTATTTTAGCCTTTGAAGGTAGAGCAAAGACCATCTCCTTTAGCCTACCCACTATCCAAGCCACTATCACTAATGCATATAGGTATCAAAGCATTCAACAAAGACAAAAGAGCAATTATTATTCAAACTTTATTATCTGTCAAACTTAACATTACTGGGTGCTGCAAGTCTCCCATACCTCCTGGCATTAGAATAATCATTGACAATCTCAACATCCATTGTACAATGGAAAAAGAATAATAGCATTGAAGAACAGCTCTTCTGCTAAATTCCATAAATGTTGGAATGCATGACTTATGTTCCAGTGAGGACACTTGTTCTGTATAAAAGAAGATTTCCCTCATTTTGTAGTTACCTTTTATCTTCTGTTGTGTGTACAGGATAAAAAGTAATGGAAAATCTCCCAGATTAAATACAGATGGCAAAAAAATGGTGGGGTTTAACCACCTTTATACAGTATCTAAAATGACAAAACGTTTTGGCTTTAGATATACTTTTCTTGAATGGAGAGACTGGCAATAAAACTTGTGCTCTGTATGTAAGGCAACTTGAAACTTGTTTTATATGCAAAAAAGAACCACTTTCATAAACTATTTGCAAATTTACTACAGCTGTAAAGAATAATAGAGATCCAGAGAAGATGAAAATTGATGCAAGACATCCAGGTTTTATGAACCACAAAGGCTAAATTAGATGCAAATTAGAATCTGAACAAAAAGCTTTACGCATATTAAAGAGAGGAAAACTATGTGTCAGGAGTAATAAGGTCAAAACAAAAGCTGCCCATTTTCTTAAGCCAGCTCCAGTTTTATGTTTTACGTGCAGTTTACAGTTTACTTGTCCACCAAATCTAAACAATATTAAGTGAAAAACCTTGCTGTGAAAAAAAACAATACTTTTTACATTCTGCTATAAAACACACCCAATAAAAAAAATTGAAAAAAATCTAATTTCTTCATCAGTTTAGCCAAATATGTTTTCTGCTGCATATTTTTGGTAAAACAAATCTCAATAAGTATATATTGATTGGTTAGCGTCTAATATCTTTTTATGTAATTTTTATTTATTTATTTATTTATTTTTACTAGTAATGGCGGCAATCAGCAGACAAATGGGACACTAAGTGACACTTTTTGGGGACCAGTGACACCAATACAGTGATCAGTGCTAAAAAATATTTACTGTCACTGTACTAATGACACTGGCAGGGAAGGGGTCAACATCATGGGGCAATCAAAGGGTTAAATGTGTCCCTAGGGAGTGCTTTCTAACTGTGGGGGGGGGGGTGCTTTAAAGTGGAGGGCCACCCTAAAATAAAAAATAACATTAACATTCTCAAAAAAAAATATTAAAAAAACATTGTAAAAAAAAAATGTTTTTACTTACCAGAAACCCTTGTTGCTAGGCAGTCTTCCTAATATGCCTCTTCCTATTCCGCGGCACTTCCTCCTCTTCGGTGAGCTGCCCCTTTGCCTTCTGAGACATGTGTGTGTCCCAGAAAACAACAGGGCCATTCACAAAGCGCTGAGCGGTTCACGCATGCGCAGTAGGAAACGAGCAGTGAAGCCGCAAGGCTCCACTGCCTGTTTCCCTTTGTTATGATGGCGACGCCGGCACCTCATCCGATGGACGGATCGGCCTCAAGGGGGCCGACATTGCGCTTTTGCTGGACAGGTAAGTGCTCTTATTAAAAGTCAGCAGCTTTAGTGTTTGTAGCTGCTGACTTTTTTAAAATAAAAAAATGTCTGGAACACCGCTTTAACTGTGGGAAGAGAGAGCTCCGTGCTCCTGCTTAGTAGAAACACAGGATCTCTGTCTCCCCTACTAGCAGAACAGCGATCTGCCTTGTTTTCATAGGCAGTCCGCCGTTATGCCTGTCTCGTGAATGATCGGCAGGTCCCGGTGGAAATAAGGTATGCCGGACCCACTGATTGGTTCCCGCTGTGTCCAATTACAGCGTGAACTGGATGCCGGCGGCGCAATCCTGGAAGACCCGATCACGTACAGGTACATGATTTCACCTGTAGGAGCCGCCGCCCCGCAGTATATGTATGTGGGTCAGTCGGCAAGCGATTAAAAGATGAGTACACATGATTTACTATGCAGTTGGTATTGTTAAAGAGTTGTAGTTAAAATGCTTTGTTATCCCATCATTGAATAGCGTACAGCACATGGTCATTATAAATAAAGTTAATTCATAATTGCATTGCTATGGTTAATTGAAATCAACAAAATAGAATGTAATAGATACCTGTGAGGCCATCGTGCATAGTTCAGTTGAGATGTCGACTCCAGTGTTACCCATTCCAACAATTAACACTCTTTTACCATCAAAACCAACTGGCCTTTTGTACTCTCTGGAATGTAAGACTTTCCCCTTGAAATTTTGAATACCTTATGGAAACAAAGCAAATAATTCCAGAATAGAGTAGGTTGAGGTTACCAATATAAACACCAAACAGATTATTTATTCCAAACTGTACTTCTCGCTCTATGTTTCTTACATGCCTAAAATGTTGTTTTTATTTTACATTTTAAAATGTTAAAATTAGCCTAAAATTTTGGCTCAGTTGTGAAAAACTTTTTATGGAAAAAAAAGCAAAAGTGGATAAACATTGTTTATATTTCACTTGAATAATCCATTCAGTCAACTTTGGAGTTCGAAGTACAAATGGCATGGAAAGAACTGCTGTTTGAGGCATAATTCTCACAATCTTGCTTCACAAAGAGAATGTTTGCTTATGCTTGTACTTTTGTTGTCAACTCTGATGTAGAGTAGAGTTTCGCTAGTGTTTGTTTTTTTTTGTTTTTTTTTGGATTTTGTGACAAATTACAGTGATATGCACCTTCTGTTCTGTGTTCAATAGTGAATGCACAGTCTTCAGCTCTGTGCCTGCAACTTGATACA
Organism: Lithobates sylvaticus; assembly: GCA_028564925.1. NCBI lineage: Eukaryota > Metazoa > Chordata > Amphibia > Anura > Ranidae > Lithobates > Lithobates sylvaticus. Next base: position 196,994,748 of record CM053032.1, read on the forward strand.
GTACTTGATGCTCTGTGTCCACTACATGTCCACTTAGTTCCACACTTGCGCTCAACTTAGCAAGTGGTTTGAAACCAGCTTTTCCTCCCTCACTCCAGCTATTGCACAACACTTGCCTCCAGAAAAACGAATGCCCCGTACACAGGGTTGGACTTGCCAATGGACTAAGCTCCGTCGGCATTTCCGACTGAAAAATTTAGAACATGTTCTATATCTAAGTCCGTCGGAAATGCCGGCAGAAAAAGTCAGATGGGGCATACACACAGTCGGAATGTCCGATGAAAAGCTCCCATCAGACTTTTTCTGCCGGAAAGTCCAGCCGTGTGTACGCGGCATAAGTGCATTTGCCTTCACATTGCAACCTCTTTCAGCCACCACATCTATAAGAATGAACTACAAGTCAAGAGCATTTGCACCTGTGTTGTTAGCCATGCTTTTCTTTCTCTTAAAAGGACTTTTGTGGTCTCTTAGCAACTTTGAAATGACCACAAAACTGACACCACATGTGTTAAAACATTACAACATTTTCGCTTAGTAGTTAAATAGAGAGCATGGAAAAATGGACTTTACAGGCACCAATTGTAGTAAAATATAAGGTAAATTTTATTAAACATATGTTACATAAAACACATTTAAAATACTGCCAATAGCAGTGGATAACTGAACCTCTCCAAGCAAGTCACTGATCACATATTTTATTTACGTATATTTAAAATTACTTTTTTTCTCCACCACTTCCAAAAGGATACAGGTTTAGTAAATGGGCTACACAGCCAAATTGTGTGTGATAGCAGTATTAACTCTGTTTAGTAACAATAAACCCCGCTATTGGGCGTGCTTTATTTCAGGCATGCATGCTGATACTGAGTCACTGGAAGGCCACAGATCCCCCAGATTGAAGGAATGAATTACTCAAATGGGGGTAACCCTTCGAATGGAAAAATTTATATATCAGAGAAGGGTGTCTAGTACGAAATATGAAAAACTCTGGGCCCCATGGTTGAATGTCCCTGGACTAGCCCCTTTAGACTTAGTATATGACCGTCTGTTCTAAACAAACTCTACAGGACAAACTAAAAAGGCATTACGGACACTCAAAAAAGATACACTGACTGAATGCTTAAATACATTACATACCTCGTTGCTCAAGATTGGAAGTGGGGCGGATGGTAGTTACTCACAATTTAATTAATGCTTCTGCCCAAAGTTGTAAGAGACAATGGTTGTGTACAATATACTCTGTACTGTATACTTACTGAAAATGCTCTGGAACTGTCTGTTGTTTTCTTTGTTCAATAAAACTTTTGTTTGAGAAAAAAAACAAAAAACAATAAACCCCAACAATTTAATGCTGACATTGCATTAAAAAAAGCAAGATCCACTTACTTGCTTATTACACCTACACCATTCTTCTCCGAGATCACAAGCAATGCTGCATAGCCAACAGCTCACTCCAGCTCAGTGCAGGAGCATCTTCCTGCAAGATTTGGACTACCCAATGATTATTGAGTGCAATCACCTTATTACCCAGAACTCGCTTCTCCTCTTCATTAGGGATGGGCCTGGTGTTCGATTCGAACCCATGTTCGAATCAAACATCGGGCGTTCGCCCGTTCGGCGAGCCCAGAACTATTTGGGCCACTCGCATCAAATTCGTGTGATGCGAGCAGCCCGCAATGCACTGCGCCAGTTGCAGTGCATTGCTGGCTGATGATTAGCCAAGCATGCACTGTGACCCGCATGCTTGGCCAATCAAAGAGCCAGCGGCGAGGAGAGCAATAATTGGTCACAGGCAGGTAGCCCATTTACTAAACCTGTACCCTTTTGGAAGTGGTGGAGAAAAAAAGTAATTTTAAATATACGTAAATAAAATATGTGATCAGTGACTTGCTTGGAGAGGTTCAGTTATCCACTGCAATTGGCAGTATTTTAAATGTGTTTTATGTATCATATGTTTAATAAAATTTACCTTATATTTTACTACAATTGGTGCCTGTAAAGTCCATTTTTCCATGCTCTCTGTAATGTTTTAACACATGTGGTGTCAGTTTTGTGGTCATTTCAAAGTTGCTAAGAGACCACAAAAGTCTTTTTAAGAGAAAGAAAAGCATGGCTAACAACACAGGTGCAAATGCTCTTGACTTGTAGTTCATTCTTATAGATGTGGTGGCTGAAAGAGGTTGCAATGTGAAGGCAAATGCACTTATGCCGCGTACACACGGCTGGACTTTCCGGCAGAAAAAGTCTGATGGGAGCTTTTCATCGGACATTCCGACTGTGTGTATGCCCCATCTGACTTTTTCTGCCGGCATTTCCGACGGACTTAGATATAGAACATGTTCTAAATTTTTCAGGCAGGATGCCTGTGGCCAATTATAGCTCAGGGGGTTTAGTACACGCCCCACAGTATAAAAGGCCGCCGCGCCGCCGGCCTCGCATATTGTGTTGTGTTCCAGCGTCAGTGTCAGTGTTATGTGCTGCTGACTGCTGACATTATGTGCTATGATTCTGGGGATTTGTGTGTGCGTGCTGTTAGTACAGCATTGCAGTATCACATCTGGGGGGTGTCTATAGTATGCCTGTGAAGGGGCGCATGTTTCCTGTGCTTAGAACTGTCCCTGCACAAAGTGTAATTTTTGCAGGAAAAAAAGCTATTTAAAATCACTCGCGGCTAATGAATTGACGGCTCACGTAACACAGAGAACAGTCATTCATTGAAAGCCATTCATAAAAAAAAAAAGTCATTGATAAAAAATAAAAAAATAAAACAAAAAAAGGCCACATGCCCTCAACATTGGGAGGGTGCTTTGGGGGCTGAGACCCCCAAAGCACCTTGTCCCCATGTTGACGAGGACAAGGGCCTCTTCCCCACAACCCTGGCCATTGGTTGTGGGGGTCTGCGGGGGGGGGCTTATCGGAATCTGGAAGCCCCCTTTAACAAGGGGACCCCCAGATCCCGGCCCCCCCCTGTGTGAAATGGTAAGTACCCCTACCATTTCACCAAAAAAGTGTCAAAAATAGTAAAAATTACAGGAGACGGTCTTTGACAATTCCTTTATTAAAATCTTCTTTCTTCTGGTCTTCCTTCTTCCTCTCTTCATCCTTCGGTTTCTTCATCTTCTCCTTCCGGCATCTTCTTCCATCTTCTTCTTCCATCATCTTCTTCCTCCGATCCGCTTCTTCTTGCTCTGGTCTTCTCGTCCGGCATCTTCTTCCATGGTGTCGGCATCTCTTCTGGGCCGCTACGCGCAATGGGAGGCTCCCGCTATGTGAGGCTTCGCTGCATCTGACAGGCCTTTTATAACAGAGGGTGGGGTCACCTGGTAACCCCGCCCCCCTCTGACGCACGGGGACGTCATGGGGAATTCCCTATGGCTTTCCCCATGATGTCAGAGGGGGCGGGGTCACCAGGTGGCCCCGCCCCATTGTTATAAAAGACCTGTCAGACGCAGCGAAGCCTCACACAGCGGGAGCCTCCCATTGCGCGGAGCGGCCCAAGAAGAGACCCGGACGCCGTGGAAGAAGATGCCGGACGAGAAGACCAGAGCAAGAAGAAGCAGATCGGAGGAAGAAGATGATGGAAGAAGAAGATGGAAGAAGATGCCGGAAGGAGAAGATGAAGAAACCGAAGGATGAAGAGAGGAAGAAGGAAGACCAGAAGAAAGAAGATTTTAATAAAGGAATTGTCAAAGACCGTCTCCTGTAATTTTTACTATTTTTGACACTTTTTTGGTGAAATGGTAGGGGTACTTACCATTTCACACAGGGGGGGGGGCCGGGATCTGGGGGTCCCCTTGTTAAAGGGGGCTTCCAGATTCCGATAAGCCCCCCCCGCAGACCCCCACAACCAATGGCCAGGGTTGTGGGGAAGAGGCCCTTGTCCTCATCAACATGGGGACAAGGTGCTTTAGGGGTCTCAGACCCCCAAAGTACCCTCCCAATATTGAGGGCATGTGGCCTGGTACGGTTCAGGAGGGGGGGGGGCCGCTCTCGTCCCTCCCTCTTTTCCTGCGGCCTGCCAGGTTGCTTGTTTGGATAAGGGTCTGGCATGGATTTTGAGGGGGACCCCACGCCATTTTTTTGGCCGGGGTTCCCCTTAAAATCCATCCCAGACCTCAAGGGTCTGGTATGGATTTTGAGGGGGACCCCACGCCATTTTTTTTTTTTGGGGCTGGGGTCCCCCTTAATATCCATAGCAGACCTGAAGGGCCTGGTTATTGAATTTGGGGGGACCCCCACGTTTTTTTTTTTTTTTTTTTTTTTTTTTTTATCAATGACTTTTTTTTTATGAATGGCTTTCAATGAATGACTGTTCTCTGTGTTACAGGAGCCGTCAATTCATTAGCCGCGAGTGATTTTAAATAGCTTTTTTTCCTGCAAAAATGACACTTTGCGCAGGGACAGTTCTAAGCACAGGAAACATGCGCCCCTTCACAGGCATACTATAGACACCGACCAGGTACGAAATTTAAAGGAATATTACACTTTTATTGTTTCACTTTAAGCATTATTAAAATCACTGCTCCTGAAAAAACGGCCGTTTAAAAAAAAAAAATTTGCATTGATACATGTCCCCTGGGGCAGGACCCAGGTCCCCAAACACTTTTTATGACAATAACATGCATATTAGCCTTTAAAATTAGCACTTTTGATTTTGAACGTTCGCATCCATTGTAACTAATAGGGTTCGTATGCTCGCACGGACTTTAGGTCCGTTCGCGGGTTCTGGTGCGAGCCGAACCCGGGGGTGTTCGGCCCATCCCTACTCTTCATAATGTTGTCCCCTTACAGGGGTTCCTTAGCATTCCTCCTCCAGAAAAAAAGAAAACTTCACACTGGTCCTCTGACTGGATCTTGCAATGCTACAGCTCTGCAGCTCTGCCCTCAATCCTTGGGCCCTTGACTGTATCCTCAGACAGCCTCAGATAGCCTCCTATCAACCAGTGTTAATTTCGTTGACAAAAATATTTTCGTAGACTAAATTAACACTATTTTAGTTGACTAAAATACTACTAAAACAATTCAGATGACTAAAATACGACTAAAACGAAAATGGCATTTTAGTCAAAAGACTATGACTAAAATTAAACAAGATTTGCCTTTAAAATGAACACTGCCTACCACATACGAATAAGTAGGGGGCATCTAATAAGCTGCTCAAAGAAAAAAAAATAAGGAAAAAGGCTTTTCCTTTTTTTAATATTTAATGTTGGTAATATATTTAGGTAATAAGTGCAATGGCATTTCAGCCAATAGAGTTTACAGTTTTTAGTTTTTTTTATATTTTAAAGTTGCACTTCTGTTTGTCAAAAAGCAATATTTTTGTTTGTTTATGAAACTTTTTTTTATTTTTAAAAGCCGTTATACATTACAATGGCTAAATCTGTGTTTGTAGTGCATGTGTAAACCCCAATACCATAAATAACATGTTATTCGATTTTTACTCTAGAAGTATATCAATTCTAGAGAAATACTTAAATAATGCATTAATATTTAACTACGCCCATTAGATTTTAGTTGACTAAAATGTACTGGAGATTTTAGTCGACTAAAATACGACGAAAACAATTCAGATGACTAAAATACAACTAAAACTAAAATGGCATTTTAGTCAAAAGACTATTGCCCAGTACACACGGTCGGATTTTCCGACGGAAAATGTCCTATCGGACCATGTTGTCGGAAATTCTGACCGTGTGTGGGCTCCATCAGACTTTTTCCGTCGGAATTTCTGACGGAAAAAGTTTGAGATCCTGCTCTCAAATTTTCCGACAACAAAGTCCTATCGGACTTTTTCCGATCGTGTGTAGCGAATTCCGACGGACAAAGTGCCACGCATGCTCAGATCACATTACAAGACCAAAGCTATTGGCTACTAGCCTCTACGTAGTCCCGTCGTACGCAACGAACGTCACCACGTTCAGAATGATCGGATTTTCTGACAACTTTGTCCGACCGTGTGTATGCAACACCAGTAAAAAATATATATAGAATCCGCGCTTAGGATAGTGCGTGGAGTGTTCCAAGATGGTATCGCCTCCGAAGACATCCTATCGACGAAACGTACGTCAGGCGATACCCTTGGTACACAACACGTCACTTCCTTGTTGCGGCTTCCGGTTTTGGAAGCGCCGTTAGTGGAACGCACGCTGTAACCGTGGCTTTGCGGTGCCGTCATCGCTCTGCCCTCCAGCTGCGCGCTCTGCTTTTTAAACCAATTTTATTATTTCTGCATGACTCAATGTTTTTATAGCCATACCGGCTTTTACTTACAAATAAAAGAATAATTTTTTTGGCAATATCACACTATTAGTGTTATATTTTTTTACATACACGGACCCCATTGCTGTTTTTACCCCCCATCCCTGGAGAGGGGCAGAGGCTGGACATCCCCACGGAGGAGATTTTTCTGAACAAACCGTCCCCATTGAGGAGGATCCCTACGATATACCCAAGGAGATTATACGCCTATCACCCCTGCAGGGGTTAGGCACTCTGGTGAGTGTTTGCACATTTGGGGTCACTCGACGGATGGAGGGGAGCACTTGGATGTTCACCGTGTACAAGTCATCTGTTTGCCCATATGTCATATGATGTCGCAAGATTGCTGATTTTTAAAGAACAGCACAGGACTTCACCGCTTTGATCACTGATCACTATTATTGAGTTATTTGGGACAATTTTCATAGATTTTTTTATCTCTTTATTATATTTTTTATCTATCTATTATTTCCACCCATCATATATGCGCTCTTGAACCACCTTCTTTTTAGAGGATACACTCATCTTATCCTCATTGGATTTATATATATAAAATAATTTGTATTTTTATATAATTTATATAATTTGGTATATATTTTTATTCATCTCATCACGGAGTCACCTTGAATTTTACTTTTAACTTTACCTATATGGAATTTACACCTTTGGTTTTGCGTGTCACATGAAATTGTTTACACATATTTATGTATTGAGTTACACATTATGTTCATGAGCTGTTGCACGTAGTCACTTTATATATCCCCATTGGGTTTTAAGTGAAGTTGCCTTATTGTCCTTTATACGTATATTCTTGTATCAGTCATACGCACATTTTTTTATCATATTATACGTATATTCTTTTATCGGTTATACGCATATTCACTTTACCATTCATACGCATCTGTCCTATATTTATTCATTTATATATTTACTTACCCTGAACAGCGCCACCATCCCTTAATTTAAAATCATATGCAACACCAGTGTCGGACAAAATCCGTCTGAAAAAATCTGACGGATTTTGTGGTCGGAATTTCCGACCGTGTGTACGGGGCATATGACTACTAAATCGAAATTTGACATCAAAATCAACACTGCTATCAATGTCAAATAATAAACAGTATCCCCACATCCTGTAAATAAAAAAAAAAGCTGTCTTTTTTAAAGGAAAGCTTTGTAGCAAAAAAATGACAGGACAGCGGCTAAAAGTAACCACAACATAAAAATTTAAGACAAAAAGAACAATAAAACAATAAAATATATAACAATAAAAATAGGAAAAAGGGTAGTAAAGAGGTTGATTGTCTAAAGAGTTAACAATCAGAATTAAAGTACAGTTTCCTAGCTGACACAAATCTCTCCTTAAGCAGTTTATCAGCTTTCCCTATCCTTATGCTCTGTACACACAAGCGGTTTTCCCATCGGAATAAACTCTGAAGGTTTTTCCGACGAAATTCCGCTGAAGCTGTCTTGCGTACACACGATCACACCAAATTCTGACCGTCAAGAACGCGGTGACGTACAACACATACGACGGGACTAGAAAAAGGAAGTTCAATAGCCAGTAGCCAATAGCTTCTGTTTCGTACTTGCTTCAGAGCATGCATCGTTTTTGGTATGTCAGAACAGCATACAAACGAGCGGTTTTCCCGATAGGAATTGGTTCCGTCGGAAAAATATAGAACATGTTCTCTTTGTAGGTCCGTCAGAATTTTCGACGTAAAAAGGCCGATGGGGCATACACATGATCGGAATATACGATGAAAAGCTCCCGTCTGACTTTTTCTGTCGGAAATTCCGCTCTTGTGTACGGGGCATTACACTATGACTGCCATGTGCCCCACCCATCCCTTTATAGGCCATGCAGTGAATTATGATTTGAAAAAGAAAAATTCTCCTGGGCAAATTTACACATAAATTTGCCAGAACCACAAATCTCAAGTCCACAGAATCTCCTTTAACCCGTGGTAGTGACAAACAAAAACCTTATCCCTAATTTGATGCTGCTCAGAATATGTACATGAAAGGGTAACTCCACTTTAGTGGGGGAAAAAAATAGCGAATAAATAAAAAATAATATAGCGCATATAATTGCGACACTAATCATATTGTGATTGAATGTTATTAAAAATTACCTTTTCTTTTCAATCTGCAGCTCTGTCATTTTCTGAGAATGCATTGCAATATGGCTACCTGGAGGTGTTCTGTACACAGAGGGTGTACTGACCACCAGTGATGTAAGTAACTGAGTTAAAATAAACTGAGTTACGTAACTCAGTTACTTTAGAGGGTAACTAGTAATCTAACTGATTACTTTTCCCCTCATGGTAACCCTGTTCCCATTACTTTGGCTTAGTTACCCCAATTACATCTACCGTCACTAGATGGCAGTAGTGTAATTCCGGTGTCCTGCCAAAAAAGTTCCCCCACCGGATAAGGACCCCCTGTACTGCGCAGGCGCAGCTTAGTGAACTCTACACAGTGCAGGCGCAGTTAACATGTAATTGTACGAGGCGATGCCGCACCCTCATGATGCTCGTGCTGCTCTGCAAGGGGCGTCTATCGTGTAACTAAGGGGCGGGTCTAGTATTACTGTAACCAAGGGGCGCATTTATTATTATTGTTATATATCGAGCTCTGCCCATTAATTTAACATTCGCCCTCTTCTGTAGCCATCCGCCCCTTACACAATATAATAATAATAGACCCGCCACTTGCTTACACGCTATAACAGATCTGCCCCTTGGTTAGAGTAATAATAGAGCAGCCCCTTGGTTACACGATGTATAACAATAATAAATGCGCCCCTTGGTTACAGTAATACTAGACCCGCCCCTTAGTTACACGTATAGAATATTAAAAAAAAAAAGTCAGTTACTTTGCTACGTAACTAATTACTTTTCCAATGTAGTAACTGAGTTACTAACGCAATTACTTTTTGGGAGAAGTAATTTGTAACTTAACTAAATTACTTTTTTAAAGTAAGATGACCAACACTGCTGACCACTCCCCAGAAACATAATTTCCTGCTTGTGTGATTGGCTCACCAATTTTCCCAGAAATCTGCACTAAGATACAAGTCAGATTTCAGGCATCCCTGAAACAAAAATGTTAATTTTTGGAGAGATCCTTTCAATAGGAACCCGTCTAAAGGGATGCAGACCCAGCAGATTTCCTCATTACTGCCCTGCAGCTGCACAGCTGACAGTTAATTATGAAACCACTCCCATTAGACCCACTCAGAACAGAGGCAGAGAAGCACACATGGATTTCTTCAATAACAAAAGGTAGGAATCTGCAACAAATTTTGCTATACTCCTTGCAATGTACATAGATCACCCAGAGGGGAATGTTTTTTTCTCAACAAATTAATTAATTAAGTTCATTACATTGACATGTGAAGATGTATGCTGTAATATCCTTATAAACATTACCTGGGAGATTGTCTATTGGTATCTCAGCATCTACATGTTGACCAGTGCAGACTAAAACTGCATCAAAGATAGCAGTCTTTTTTTTACCATCACTTTCTGTAGTAACATTCCACTGACCATTTACAGGAAAGTCAGGATGTTTCTCAACTCGGCATACTGTTGTCTACATGCAAAACACAAAAATATATGTCTTTCATATCTAGTAGATGTTAAACATGAATAATAGCTGGTTCAGATGAAGCACAGCAAGCAAGATTTATAATTAGCAGAAATGTAGAAATGAAAAAGTATGTGTTCAAATCCAAATATACAGTATAAGTATACATACACATATTTACAGGGGGTCCCCGACTTACGAACGCCCGACCTACGAACATCCCCTACTTACGAACAGGGCGCTGCAGGGACCCTCCGCCATTTTCCACCGTCCTCCGGCCGTTCTGTGCATGCGTGGCCATACGGAGCCTCAGAAAATGCCGGTAAACTTCGGAAATGCCCGTAATTTGCCGCACATGCGCAGAACGGCAATAGACGGAACATCGGAAATGTCCGTAATTGTCCGTGGATGAGAATATATATTCTCATCCACTATGTGGATGATTAAATGTTAGACATGTGCACCGTCAATAAATTTGTCTGGTTTCATTTTGTATTAGCCGTTAATTCGTATTTCGTGTCTGAAATTCAATTTGGATTAGTACGAAATACAAATTTTTGTTAGGTCAGTTAACTTTTCGTAACATTTACGAACGTTCTTTAGGATGAATTTATCATTATGAGGGGCTCCCATCATCCCTGTGCTGTGCTCATTATGAGGAGCTCCCACCATCCCTGTGCTGTGCTGACTTCCTGGGTTTTTAACTTCATCATAACGAATAATCGTAATTAAAGCAGAGCTCCACCCTAAAGTGGAACTTCCGCTTATCGGATTCCTCCCCCCCATCCGGTGCCACAATTGGCACATTTCAGGGGGGTGCAGATAACAGTATAATACAGGTATCTGCACCCACTTCCGGGACGAGATAGCCGGAGCTGCCCCGCCCATATCCGAAGATGCCCCATTGTGTCTTGGGAAACACAGTTCCCAGGACACAACGGGGGCCAATAACGGCGTGCAGCGCGACTCGTGCATGCGCAGTAGGGAACCGGGCAGTGAAGCCGCAAGCTTCACTTCCTGATTCCCTGACAGAGGATGGCAGCAGGGGCAGCCGAGAGACGAGCGATCGCTCGTCATCTTCTGCCGACATCGCTGAAACCTGGAACAGGTAAGTGTCTATTTATTAAAAGTCAGCAGCTGCAGTATTTGCAGCTGCTGACTTTTAAAAAAAAAAAAATTTCAGGTGGACCTCCTCTTTAACGAATATTCTTATTTTGTCCGATTCTGAATCTCCCATCGACTACCAGTACCAGTCTCTCACTCCTATATTAAAAAAGATAATTTTCCCAACCCTCACTCAGCATCAGAAGAAAACTTCTGATTGGTCAACAAAACACCAGTCACGTTTCCGTTGTAATGGAATTTGGATCCGAAATTCGTAAATGAAATTTCGTATTTCATACAAAATTCGAAAGCATAGCAATTCGTATTTCGGATCCTCCCAAATGTACGAATTTACGGAAATTCGTATGAATTTTCGATTCGTACGAAACTAATCGCACATGTCTAATAAATGTACAGTAATTTCAGTGGATACAAGACAGACAAGAAAAACATACTTGTTTCCTGAGACTTAAAAAAAGTTATCAGTGACTCTTTCCTTTCTTTTATACATGTAGTGCTCACTATTCTGCCTCTTGCTGTTCTCACTTTGTGATAGGCTTACAAAGGTGGTGTCAGAGAAACTCACTGATCTATGAATAATTCTCTTCTGTTTATGAATGATTGAAAAAATATCAAATCTGGATGAAATTAAAGCAATACTAAAGCTTCGTTTTTTTTTTCTAAAATAACAAACTTGGTATACTTACCTGCTCTGTGAAGTATTAGAATGCATAGAATGCATGAAGGTAAAAAACCTTTAGCCTTTAGAACCACTTTAATGTACAAATGGCAAATTTTCTTGTTTTTCCAGTCTATCCTGTGGTCTCGTAATCTGTCCTTTTTGTTTGTTTCGTTTCTGGATCACTAACTATACAATCAACCCTTGCAATAGGATACTATTGAACTAAACATTCTATGTGGGTAAAAGTTTCTGGATTGAAGTATTTTAGCTGTAGGCTTGTTGTATAGAGACAAATGTTAGTATCCAAGAAGTTGAAACTAAGTGTGCTACATTCCATATTGAAATTTAGTCTTTCAGAACAGCTATTTAGTGTATTGTAAAATTCATATAAGGAAGCCATGTCACCCACCAAAATCTAAGCTAAAGATTAGAAAATATAATTTGAACATTATAGAACATTACTCCCTGCATGGAGTGCCCTGTGAGGCTGTGTCCCAGATACTGTGACAGACCTAGCCGGGACACAGGCTTTTTGAGAGGACTAAATGCGAGCCTCCTGCCAACCGATTATGGGCCCTGGATTTTAAGGGGCACAGGGTGAAGGAGAACCCCAGTCAGATTCAATGCTGTATATATGTGTATATATAATGTGTGTGGTCTCATGCTGTTGGGACATACACTCTCAGATGCTAGTGTCATGAACTTAAGATGTTAATTGAGAGAGCTGATCACATTATCCTCTGTACAATGCAGGAGACGGTCCGTCTGTTACTGGTGGTCTCCTGCTATTGTGATGAAATGTCTTGTGGTGGTAATTATGATAATTTATAATCAACTGTGTTTATCTCGGTGACAACAAGTCTGACTTGTAGTGAAATCCTGATGAGTCACATCGGCTGCTTAAAGGGATTAGTTAATTAGTTTATGTTAAGTTGTTACAGGTGTATTGTTAGAGTAATATGAGCAGGAGGGGGGATCTCCTCTCCTACTGTGTATAAATGTGAGTTTGGCTTTGTAATAAAACAGTCCATGTTGAGCAGGTGTCGTCTCGTTTAGTGCTTGGGAGCGGTTGGAATATCTGATATCTATATCCAGACTGGAAGGAAGTTATATATGACGAACGCACTAAAGAGGAGTGTAGGGACGTTCCGTCACATTGTTGGCAAGCAGTGGGATTGTGCTTCCTGCAGTCTGGGACATCCAAACCTCCACCGGGATCCAAGATCAGGATAGCAGACTTCGGTCACCCCAGCGGAGATATGGACCTGGCATCAGAGTTCCCGGGGCTGCTGCGGATCATCCTTGCAGCATACACAAGGACTGTGTCTGAGGAGGAATACCTGGAGCTCAGGCAGCAGATTCGGGTGGAGCTCTGGATTGGAGCCCTCCAGCTCGCTGGTATAAAACAGGGCAAGTGCTTTCCAACCCAAGAGCAACAGGCCAGTGACCAACGGGCATTGCGGATGGCATTCCTGGGAGAGCAGCCCCAGGAGCAATGGGTGACTGAGTTGGACAGGCTGGTCCAGCAGGAGATAGAGCTGGACAATCATTATCGGGCTCTGCAATGGCACGCAGAGCAGGGATATTTAGGGGAGACAACAGAATGCTCTCTGGAGGGATATGACTTTGGAGGCCCTGGATTGCTGTGGGAGAGCCTTACAGATCATTTTGTGTTTGGCGATGAAGGGGAACCTACCCTTGAGGACCTGCGAGAATATATAGAGGCTATGCTCGGTCTTGCAGGGGTCTCAGAGCTTAAACCAGATCTGGGTCATTTGCTAAGGAAGGAACAGCATCTGGAAAGGGCATACAGGAAACTGCTAGAACACGTTCAGCAGCATGCCAGAGAATCGGCAGTGGAAACTCTGGAGATTGTCGTTCCCAAACCTGAAGTGCTGACAACAGGGCAGAACTCTGCTAACTTCTGCCCAGCACCAACAGTGGCTTCGCCCTTCTTGAGAGAAGAGGTAGTCGGCCTTTCTCCCACAACACTGACAGGGACATGTGGTTTTCTGCCAGCAGCACCTATAGAGTTACAACAAACTTCTCCAGCTGAAGATCTGGTAACTGAACAGAGGGTCCAAGACCTCTGTCCCACACCGGTGGCAGTTCTGGAGGCGCAGGGTGAGGAGGTGGTGGTCACTCCCGAGCAGCAGCTCAGGACCCAAGGGGAGAATGCAATCTGCACTTCACAACTGCAGCTTGATCTGGTGTCAGTGGATGGGCCTGTGGTCTCCACTAACAGAAAACCAGCAGAAGTGCTGGCAACCGGGCAGAGTGCTACCAACCTCTGCCCAGCACCGGTAACAGCTGCGGAGTTCCAGGGAGCTGGGGCAGTCGGCCTCTCTCCCCAACAGTTAGCTGGAGCAGATGATGTAGGGAAGCTCCTACGCCCAGCTGAACTGCTGGCAACGGAACAGAGCGCTGCTGGCCTCTGCCCTCAACTGACACAGGACAGATTTCCTGTAAAGGTGGATGGGAATTCAGTCTCCACCTGTATACCCCAGGGATGCTGGGCAGTAGGCCCATATGACCAACATCATGACAGACTGAGCCCAGTCACCCTGTCTTCTCTCCACGGCTGAAAAGACTCCAGGGAGAAGAGCCAGTCCAGGCCTCTCCCCAGCGGCAGATATGTTCTTTGAGAGAGGCAGAGGTTGGCTGGGTGAGTGCTCTGTTTGAAACAATTTGTTTGGGATACTGTGTGGGTACAGGCATTAGAGGACTGGAACTATGGACTAACTTAGGAGTCAACCCGTCTGGGGTCTCCTCCTGTGTTAGTCTCCTGCCGAAAGGGGAGAAATGTGACAGACCTAGCCGGGACACAGGCTTTTTGAGAGGACTAAATGCGAGCCTTCTGCCAACCGATTATGGGCCCTGGATTTTAAGGGGCACAGGGTGAAGGAGAACCCCAGTCAGATTCAATGCTGTATATATGTGTATATATAATGTGTGTGGTCTCATGCTGTTGGGACATACACTCTCAGATGCTAGTGTCATGAACTCAAGATGTTAATTGAGAGAGCTGATCACATTGTCCTCTGTACAATGCAGGAGACGGTCCGTCTGTTACTGGTGGTCTCCTGCTATTGTGATGAAATGTCTTGTGGTGGTAATTATGATAATTTATAATCAACTGTGTTTATCTCGGTGACAACAAGTCTGACTTGTAGTGAAATCCTGATGAGTCACATCGGCTGCTTAAAGGGATTAGTTAATTAGTTTATGTTAAGTTGTTACAGGTGTATTGTTAGAGTAATATGAGCAGGAGGGGGGATCTCCTCTCCTACTGTGTATAAATGTGAGTTTGGCTTTGTAATAAAACAGTCCATGTTGAGCAACTAAGCAAGCGTCGTCTCGTTTAGTGCTTGGGAGCGGTTGGAATATCTGATATCTATATCCAGACTGGAAGGAAGTTATATATGACGAACGCACTCAAGAGGAGTGTAGGGACGTTCCGTCACAGATACAATATGAGAATATACTTCCCTTAGAAAGGGTCTTTTTTTTCCTCATTGTTTTTAGTTTTAGAACTGTTCATTATTTAATATTGGGCTTATATGCTAGCATAAAGCTGACACGAGCGGAATTTCCAACAGAAAGAGTCCGATGGGAGCTTTTCATTGTATATTCCGGCCGTGTGTATGCCCCATTGGACTTTTTCCATTGAAAATTCAGACGGACTTAGATAGAGAACTTCTTCTATATTTTTCTGACGGAAAAACCGCTTGTCTGTATGCTGTTCCGACGCACCAAAAACGATGCATGCTCTGAAGCAAGTACAAGACGGAAGCTATTGGCTACTGGCTATTGAACTTCCGTTTTCTAGTCCCGTCGTACGCGTTGTACGTCACCGCGTTCTTGGCGGTCGGACTTTGGTACGACCGTGTGTTTGCAAGACAGCTTGAGCGGAATTACGTGGCATTAGAGCTATCATTCATCAAGTTGCTAGGACTCAGACTCACGTTGATGTCAATAATTAAAATGATATGCTTTAAGGCCTTTTGCATTATTTATATGGAAACAAGTTTACAATTTCGGCAAAGTAATCTGCTATTCTTATATAAGCATATTGTGTGCAATAGTTCACAAGTCACTCTATAACCCCCATTGTTGCCTTAGGTGATAAGCATAGAAGGACTATCTTTATAATACCTATACTTTTTTAGATTAATACAAGTACACCCTGAAATAAATTAATGAGAACATTTATATATTTGGGACACCCCATATAATGCGCTTAGTGCTGGGATGATGGTTTTTGCTTATCCCCCGGTGTTGACCCCCTTCTGCACCTCTAAAAGGAATTGACACCTCTGTTTTCGCCATTTTAAGGTGAGGGATTGATTTAAGCAACACACAGCCACTACCATACCAAGAAATATATAAAAATATACAGTTCTGTAAAAAAAAGTATTTGCTCCATTCCTGATTTAAAGTGGAGTTCCACCCAAAAAAATAAAACATTTAATTAATGTGCATGAAATAAAGAAAAAAAATTTGTAGAATTTTTTTTTAACTTACCTTTTTATGCCTGTTGCCATGTGGTCCCTCAAAATCTGCCTCCTTCAGCGCCTGACATCACTTACCTTGGCGCCTCCGCTCGCTACTGCTCCTGGAAGATGTGTGTCATAATTTCCCAGGAGTCAGTGGGCCGCGCCGACGGCTAGATTGCCATAACAACTGGGTGGCACTTCCGACAATGCCGCCCATTGTTATGGCAACCTGTATACTTTACAGCATCGCTACAGCGCATTACTGCGCATGCGCGAGAACGGGGCGGTGCATGCTGGTCCAGCAGCAGCGCCATACCCAGGAAGATAGTGCTTGTGGGCTTCACATGCCCACAAGCAAAATGGGAACGGCCAGGACACGATTATATAACTTAATTTTTTATATTACAGCAGACATTGGGGGATAAAATCTTCTAAACAAGTGAGTGTTATATGTTAGTGTTCTGACCTTTTAGAAGTGTTTAAAGAAAAAAAAAATTAGAGCATTTCGTTGGAACTCCGCTTTAAGGTTTTGGAGTGGCCTAGTCAAAGTCCAGACCTCAATCCAATTGAGATGCTGTGGCATGACCTTAAGCAGGCCATTCATGCTCTCAAACCCTCCAATGTGGCTGAATTAAAACAATTCTGCAAAGAAGAGTTGGCCAAAATTCCTCCACAGTGATAAAGGGCCGGAGCGAAAATGGACCGCAGGGTAATGGTAGGGGAGGGCCGGACATGACAAGGTGTCTAGTGACACACAGGGAGGATGTAAAGGGGTGGCCAGGCAGGGCTGGCCCTGTAAGCAGCGAGGGGAGTGGCCATATAAAAGAGGGGGCGGGACTAATGGTTTCAGTCGAGGAGAAGGCAGCACGCGAGGAGGCAGTTTTCTCACTGCTCCTCGCTTACTAGTACCGGATCCAAGATGGACGACGGGCAGGACAGCCTGGTGCTGCAGAGGGAGGTTGGCGGAGCAAGGACCGGAGTGGCGGCAGAGCCAGGTGGAGGACGTGCGGGATGAGACAACCGGACGGACGGGCAGACGAGAAGGAGCGGCCGGAAGATGGCGGTGCGGGGGTCACGTGGGCGGATATCGAGGCCGCTGAAAAGGTATCGTGCGGGTCGGTCGCTGGGGCCATCGAGGGTGGAGTGGAGGCCCAGGGGGGAGCAGTCAGCCCCCCCCCCCCCCCCCCCAGCAAAAAACGAAGCCGGAGGTACAGGGTTGGAGGGCCCAGGAGTGCTAAACGCTGCGGGCCTAGTGCGGGAGGCGGGGCCTCAGGCCTACACAGAGCTTCATCCCCAGGCACAGTTGGTAGAGCTATTGACAGCCACAGCACCCCCAGCAGCCCTGCACGGGCTGGGGGGAGGACGGAGCAGGGGTCACAGGGCAGCTGGCTCAGCTAACAGGGACAGGAAGATGGCCGGCACAACAGGCGCTTCCAGGACAAACGTCCCCCTCAGCAGCTTGGCACGAGCAAAGGGGTGGGGATCCACCGGCCACTCAGGGTACAGCCAGGGGGGGGGTACCATCTCACAGACAAGCCACGGCAACAGTTCCCTCAGCGGCTCTGCACGAGCTGGGAGGGAGGGATACCGTGGCAAAAAGGCCAGAGTGTGGCTTACGGGCAGTTCGTCACGCGGACCAAAGGGTGGGCGGACGCCACCAGCCGGAAAAGTGCCGCATGGCAGGAGTGGTGCCCAGACCGGCCCGCCTGCTCAAGAAAGGGGGAAGCGAGTGATCGGCAGAGACAGTGATCAGGCGGGGGACAAGTGCGGGAAGGCAGAGGCACGTTGTTTTCGGGAGCCCCTCTCAGAGGGGGCGTCCGTTTTGTCTCCACAGGAAGAAGAGAGCAGAGCAGAAGGCGAATGGTCAGAGGAGGAGGAGCCCAGCCGCTCTTTCCCGTCGGTGGAGGTCAGCACAGCGGCTGTGGGGACTGCGCCCGTCAGCCCGGTAAGTCAACAGACGAGGTAGCTTTTACAAATGCATTGCAGAATTTATGGGATGTAGCTTCCTATGCGGGGGGCAGGGCACCACCTCCCAGGCCGTTGTTGGCAGTAGAAGACCAACCGTGGGCGGTGGGACAGAGCCAAGATGGGGGGTTATGGTGGGGGGCACCTAGTGGAGAGGCGGTCACAGCGGCTGCAGCAGGGGCTCCAAACCAGACAGCGGACAAGGTGAGTGTGGCTGAGAGAGGGTCTGCGGAACAGACGGTGGGATCCGGCATCGTGGGGATAGCTGATGCGGCAAAATGCGGAGGTGTATGGACGCGTCGAGGGACCAGGGGGAGCGTACTTATAGCAGGAGGTCGGGGAGAAGATTTGGACAGGGAAAAAGGTGGAGATTTTCTGCTTGTTACCCCGGGAAAGTTTAATCTGGATAGGGGGAAGTCGGATGACACTGAAAAAGACGACAGGGAGAAGAGGAGATACCGGTTGGTCCCACAGGCGTTTGCAAATTGGCTACAGGCATTCGCCATATTTGCTGGGGGATAGGAAAAAGAAACCCGAGCATTGATCAGAGCGGTTTGGTTACAGGGACGCGGTCGGGTAGGCCTACGGGGTGTATGGCGGTACCGCGTGGCTATGCCAGGGCGACCAGTTCAGTCAGCGACAGGCGGTTGGGCCGGCGCCACGGCGGGAACATGGAGCTATTAGCCTCTGGATAAGGTTGACGGCGCCGGCAAAAACTCGAGCGCAGTCACTTCAAGGGGGGGGGGGGGGGGGGC
Organism: Lithobates sylvaticus; assembly: GCA_028564925.1. Lineage (NCBI taxonomy): Eukaryota > Metazoa > Chordata > Amphibia > Anura > Ranidae > Lithobates > Lithobates sylvaticus. The sequence goes on from CM053032.1 coordinate 197,013,602, forward strand.
GTAGGCAGCCACGTGTCGGGATCTCCGGCCTAAAAGCAGTGGGGAGTGTGTTGGCAAGTTAATGGCCAAAAAAAAAAAAAAAAAAAAAAACGTTTGAGTATTTGGTGGTTTCCCCATGAATTGCGGCTGATCCATCATTTGTCCTTACCAAAGGAGGTTTGGTGAATGATTTTATTGATCTGGAAGCTCATGCGGTGTCGTACACATCTTTTGATGCCGCGGTCAGGGGGGTTAGGCGGTATGGGGAGCATTGATGGCAAACTCTGTGATGGAATCAGCGTGTAGATGGTTGCACCCAGACAGTTTCCGTGGGGTGGGTTGCTGTGGGCAAGACCGATTTTACGTAGATGGGCGTTGGACAAGGGGTGGTTCTATTTCTTGCGCTGGGTTGCAGCGTTTAGTTGGTTTATAGAATGGGGGTGAGAGATGTCACAGGGCTTGATGCTGTCATCCATTATGTGGATGATTTTCTCAGTGTGGGCCCTCCTTTTTGAGGTGTGGGCGGTACTACCGTCAACGTTTGCTGCACAGTACGGTGAGGTTTCGGGGCCTTTGGCACCTAACTAAAAGGAGATTCGGGAGATCCATGGTTTTAGAAAAATGAATGGGCGTATGTTGCAATCATGGTTAAGAAAATTGAATTAAGCATGCAGGATCATTCTCATGTGGCGGATTTTTCTGTTGACGGATGTCAGCGGCGACGGCAGGGGAAAAGGCCCCACACATTTCGTTAGGATGACAAGGGACCATAGGGTGGGCCTACAGGTATGGTATAATTTCCTTGCAGAGCACAATGGCAGGTCAGTTTGGATGTCGGGACCAGTGAGCAACTTCGTTGGGGAGTTGGCGACGGACGCCGCGGGATTGAATGGCTATGGGGCGGTCTTCCAGGGCATTGGAGTGCGGAACAATGGCCACAATCATGGAGGGAGGCAGGTTTTTCTTCTGAAACCTGGTGCTCTTGGAACTGTTTCAAGTGGTGCTGGTATTGGAAAGGGGTGTGCGGCTTTGCCGGAATCTAAAATTGCGGTTGAACTGGGACATCATGGAGGCTGTACAGGTGTATCTACAACATGTCAGTAGGATCGCCACCAGTCATACGGTTGAGGCGACAGTTGGCGTTGCGCTGCATGCAGTTGAAGATCTTTCTCTATGCTGGGTGTATCCCGATAGGGGACAACGCTCTTGCTTACGTTTTGTCGCGCTTTCAGTGGGACAAGTTCAGGTAGCTGGCACCGGAAGTGAAGAAGGAGGGTGTCCTGTGCCCGGGCTGGATTGGAGACTTGGCGTTGGTATCGCCGCGGGATGGATACAACGGTCAGTACATGAGGCAGCTTATGAAAAGGTATAGACGGAAGGGACTGAGTTATGGGCTGGGGTAGAGGTCACGTTGGAAGCTCTAGCGGTCAGGTTGTTGTTGCTTTATTTTGTCTTCGGGACTATGGAAGCGGGTAAGTCAGTGCCAGTCATGGAGAAGAGGATGGCTGGGGCTGGCGCTTTGGTTAAATTGAAAGGGAAGGAGGATTTGACGGAAGATTGTTGGGTAAGCAGGCATTCAAGGGTTGCAGGATGGCACGGGAGCAGGGACGCTCTGCGTCCAATTACGTTGCGAACCTGTTGGCATTAAGGTTGGGCAGTCCATCAAAAGGGTTGCGGGGGGTTGGTTGGTACAGGATGTTAAGGTTGGGGGATAAGGTTGTCGGTTCGGGTGCGGAAATCTTACAACGGACCATAAGGGTAGGGGCTTACAAGGGTGGGGGTATGCCCTGCAGGGATGTGTGGTATGCCCGGTTCAAGGAGTGGTGAGTTTTCCGGGGGGATGGACCAGTACTGATGTATATGGATGGAGCTTAGCTATCAAAATTTCGATTTGTGGCGGTTCGGAGGAAATGTTTGGGGATGGGGGGATTGAATAGTTACGCCTACGCTTCACACTCCTTCCGCAGGGTGGCGGCCACGGACGCCGCCAGGTACGGGTTGGATGAGGTGGATGTGCATTGGAGGGGGAGATGGGAATCTAAGCGATTCCGAACCGATATTCGGCCTCAGGTGGCTGCAAAAAAAAAAAATAAAAAAAAAAAAAAAATAAATAAAAAATAAAAAAAATAAATAAAAGTATGTGTGTGTGTGTGTATATATATATATATATATATATATATATATATATGCAGTTGTTGTTACGGATATCTGCCTGTTTTAGTACCTGGAACCGGTTAAGGGGGAGTTACAGAAGGTGCAGGTCAATACACTATGTTTGTCATTTCAGAAGGAGGGCTCATACGCCTCGTCTGGATTCTCGGACACTCATATGTGTGTTGGGGCGCACGAAAAGGGGACGCGGGACCAGGTGGGAGGCAGTTGGGATTTTCTAGAAGGAAGGCGACCATATGGTGGCTGGGTAGACAAGGAATGCTGTGGAGATGGGTGGTCTCAAAGGTTGAGCGATTTGCGTGGTTGGACAGGCCATCTGAGGGACGGGTCATCCAAGCAGGTGGTAACGACCTGGGAGTTCGGGCAGTCGGGGACCCGATTGCGGACAAAAAGCTGATCTTACGTACCCCCGGTGACATTCCAGGACACGTGGCCAGTATGGTTAGACATGGTGGCCTGAACAACATGGTGGATGGGTGGATCCGTTTATCGGATCAACAAAGCGCGGATTAGGGTGATAAAGGTGGTTGGGAGGTTTCTGGCTTTGAAAGGGGGGTTGGTGATTCGTCACAGGGAGCTGGAGACGAACGTGGGTCTGTATTTGAGAAAGGATGGGGGTCCACTTAACAGACGTGAGCATGGATTGTTGGTCTATGGATTTGCAGGAGGGTATTCAGTCGGCCCTGCGGGTGTGGAGGTGCCATCAAGGTCGAGGTGTCAACCTTTCAGGCTCTGGCGGTGTTTGTTTGTTTGGTCAGTGACGGTAGCAGTTATGGAGGTGGTAAGTGTGTGGGGGGCTCATCATTAGATGGCCCCTCCGGTGTGTGGGGGGCTCATCATTAGATGGCCCCTCCGGTGTGTGGGGGGCTCATCATTAGATGGCCCCTCCGGTGTGTGGGGGGCTCATCATTAGATGGCCCCTCCGGTGTGTGGGGGGCTCATCATTAGATGGCCCCTCCTGTGGGGGGTCATCATTAGATGGCCCCTCCTGTGGGGGGTCATCATTAGATGGCCCCTCGGTGTAGTACATCAAATTAATTTGATGATTACTCGTGTTGCACTGCGGGAAAGGTGTTTGTCTCCGGGCGCTACAGCTGGAGGCCAGTTGGTTACGGTAAAATCCCGCAGTGCCCCCTGGTGGTTCAGACATATATATACACAGGAATTATATATATATACGTTTATAGTACTTAGCTCCGTCACTGACCAACAAACAGGGTGTAACTGATTGGTTATGTGTTTCATTTGTGTTTTATCGTTATTGGTATTTATAATTTAGTTAATTGGAGTTTATGTTTAATAAAAGGCCGTTGCGGCCATTTACTCCACAAGATGGTGTGGTCTCTTATTTAAGGGGTTAAGTAAAGGGGGAGTATATGGCTGTATCAGCCTGGGGTCACTATCTAGGCTACACTGGTCAAGAAAGGGCCGGAGCGAAAATGGACCGCAGGGTAATGGTAGGGGAGGGCCGGACATGACAAGGTGTCTAGTGACACACAGGGAGGATGTAAAGGGGTGGCCAGGCAGGGCTGGCCCTGTAAGCAGCGAGGGGAGTGGCCATATAAAAGAGGGGGCGGGACTAATGGTTTCAGTCGAGGAGAAGGCAGCACGCGAGGAGGCAGTTTTCCCACCCACCCTCCCTAATGGAATGTGATAGTTTTGGAGGTGTTAATGTTTTTTGTTCTCGTTTCAGGAACGAAGGCAGCTTTGGCGTCATAACAGCAAGGGGTGGCGGTGTTTGTTTGTTTGGTCAGTGACGGTAGCAGTTATGGAGGTGGTAAGTGTGTGGGGGGCTCATCATTAGATGGCCCCTCCGGTGTGTGGGGGGCTCATCATTAGATGGCCCCTCCGGTGTGTGGGGGGCTCATCATTAGATGGCCCCTCCGGTGTGTGGGGGGCTCATCATTAGATGGCCCCTCCGGTGTGTGGGGGGCTCATCATTAGATGGCCCCTCCTGTGGGGGGTCATCATTAGATGGCCCCTCCGGTGTAGTACATCAAATTAATTTGATGATTACTCGTGTTGCACTGCGGGAAAGGTGTTTGTCTCCGGGCGCTACAGCTGGAGGCCAGTTGGTTACGGTAAAATCCCGCAGTGCCCCCTGGTGGTTCAGACATATATATACACAGGAATTATATATATATACGTTTATAGTACTTAGCTCCGTCACTGACCAACAAACAGGGTGTAACTGATTGGTTATGTGTTTCATTTGTGTTTTATCGTTATTGGTATTTATAATTTAGTTAATTGGAGTTTATGTTTAATAAAAGGCCGTTGCGGCCATTTACTCCACAAGATGGTGTGGTCTCTTATTTAAGGGGTTAAGTAAAGGGGGAGTATATGGCTGTATCAGCCTGGGGTCACTATCTAGGCTACACTGGTCATGTAGAATCTACTATCATAGCCAAACCACCCTTATCGGCCATTTTAATCATGATATCAACTCTTTTGGCTTGACTCCATTTTAGAGCAATGGATGCAAGACAGACAATGAGAACATCCTTGTTTCCTAAGACTATAAAAAGTTAAAGGTGACTCTTTAATTTCTTTTGTAAACATCACTATTCTGTCTAATCATTTACTATTTAAATTTTTTTTTTAAAAATTATAATTTTTTCAAAGACCCTTGGTACATTTGAAATGCTCTGTACTAAAATCATAATTTTAATGTAATTTTAAACAAGACAGATTTAAAAAAAAGTATACTTTGTATCTAAGGTAACAATACTTTATTAAAACCAGCACTGATCAAAATAGAAGAAAAAAGGGTGCTTTTTAGCTTTTGTGAGTTTTTTTTCTATATGGCTTGCATAAAAATTTAAATATTTTTTACAGGACACAATTACTCACTTTAAGACAAGGCCTTTTCTAGCACTTTGTTTACATGAAAAAAATCTGTATGTATTTTTTGCTAGAAAATTAGAAGCCAAACATTATATATTTTTTTAAAGCACAGGTCCCAGAGAAGAAAATGGTGGGTGTTGCAATTTTTATGCCACACAGTGTTTGCACAGCAGTTTTCAAACACAATTTTTTGGGAAAAAATATACTTTTTTGAATTTTAGGTGTCCTTTTATTAAAGTGCGGTAAAATACCGCTATTCATTTCTCAGGCATTCTCAGGGGAGATCGCTCTCCCCTGAGTGCCTGTTTATGATGGTATGTAGATCGCTTCTCATGTTGAGTTGAGAAGCGATCTACAAACGCCGGGAACTCCTCAGAATTTCTCCTCACACTGTAATCTCGCGAGATGTAGCGGGATTACAGTCTGAGGCGATTTAAAATACAAAAGTTAAACACTAATTAACACATTATTCCCCTACATATTAATAAAATAATAAAGTTAAATTCCCCCTACACAATATACATTAACCTAATTATTATAAAACATTGTTTTTTATCAATATTTAAATGTCACACATGTGCCTATTTAAATGTGAATGGTGTATAGTAAATTAATGTAATCCACATATGTAATGCAGCTATACACCATTCATATAAATGTAAAATACATTTATAATCATTAAAAAATAATTTTAATAAAGTATACAAGTATAAATATTTATTAATAAATTAAAATAAAATATATTTCATAATTGATAAATCCCTGTATAAGACCCCTTTCACACTGGGGCGGGAGTGGCGTCGGCGGTAAAGCAGCGCTTTATTTAGCGCTGCTTTACTGTCGTTTTAGCGGCGGTTTTCGGCCGCTAGCAGTGCAGTTTTAACCCCCGCTAATGGCAGAAAAAGGGGTAAAACTGCCCGCAAAGCGCTGCTGCAGCGGCGCTTTGCCGGCGGTATTGCTGCGCTGTCCCATTGATTTCAATTTGAATTATGAATACACTGCTCCTTCACCGCTCCAAAGATGCTGCTAGCAGGACTTTTTTGACCGTCCTGCTAGCGCACCGCTCCAGTGTGAAAGCAGAGTGAAAGGGGCCGGATTTTTTCAGGCGCTATTTTTAGCGCTGTAGCGCCTGGAAAAGGCCCAGTGTGAAAGGGGCCTTACTGTAAGGCCCCTTTCACACTGAGGCGCTTTGCAGGCACTAAGGCCCCTTTCACACTGGGGCGGGAGCCGCCGTGACGGTACAGCAGCGCTATATTTACCGTCGTTTTGCCCGCGAGATTCAGCCGCTCGTGGTGCGGTTTTACCCCCCACAAACGGCCAAAAAAGGGTTAAAATCCCCCGCAGAGCGACGCCGTAGCGGCGCTTTGCGGCGGTATTGCCGCGGTATTACCGCGGTGTCCCATTCAAATCAATGGGAAGGAGCGGTATAGGAGCGGTGAATACACCGCTCCTATCCCGCTCCAAAGATGCTGCTAGCAGGACTTTTTTTGCCGTCCTGCTAGCGCACCGATCCAGTGTGAAAGCCCGCCAGCTTTCACACTGGAGTGAATGGGGCCGGTTTTTTCAGGCGGTGTACAGGCACTATTTTTAGCGCTGTACCGCCTGAAAACTGCCCCAGTGTGAAAGGGGCCTAAAGTTCTAAAAATAGCGCCTGCAAAGCGCCTTCAAACAGCCGCGGGCTTTCACACTGGAGCGCTTGCAGGATGCTGAAAAATGTCCAAAAATGTGCAAACCGCATCTTTGGAGCGCTGTAGGAGCTGTGTATTTACCGCTCCTAAAGCGCCTCTTCCCATTGAAAACAATGGGGCAGCGCTCCAAACCCCCCCAGCAAAGCGCCGCTGCAGTGGCGCTTTGCGGGCGGTTTTAACCCTATTTCAGTCATTAGCGGGGGTAAAACTGCCCCGCTAGTGTTCGAAAAGCGCTGCTATAACGACGGTAAAGTGCCGCTAAATATAGCGCCGCTTTACCGCCAGCACGCCCAGCGCCTCAGTGTGCAAGTAGCCTAATGGAACATGCCATGGGTAAAACCACATTTCAGGGTTTACAAAATTTTATTTACTAATAAATTAAAAATGATATAAAAATGACATTAATAATAGCATTTAAATGCAGGTAGAATTATATATATATATATATATATATATATATATATATATATATATATATATATATATATATATTTATATCTGTCTATATATATATATATATATGTGTGTGTGTGTTTATTTCAATGTGTATGTGTATATCTATCTATCTATTTATATATATATATATTTATAGATAGATAGATAGATATAGATATAGAAATATCTATCTATATATATATATATATATATATATATATATATATATATATATATATATATATATATATATATATATATATATATACACATATATATACACTTTAGATTGCTAACCTGCTAGTTTTGGGGTGTGTAATGGTGGGGAAGATGTGCTCTCACTGTATGGCTGCTCCTGAGTGAAAGAAGGAAGTCAAAAGACTTCCTGCTTTCTCCAGAATTCTGAGGCAGCTTCCCGCTTCTCTCTCTGATTCTCCACCTCTGAGATGGTGAATCAGAAAGTGAGAATCCTGTCACAGATCGCCAGTGAGGTGCTGAGATCGCACCTTCATACACTGGCCGTTTCTGTGACAGTCAGTTGCAGATTCTCACTGTGCTGAGGTAATCAGTGGAGAACATGTTCTCATCTGATTACCTCAGTTTCATACACTGGTAAAGACCTGAGATCAGCTGTGAGACTTGGGATCGCAGCTGATCTCAGTTTCATAAAAGGACACCTTAATGCACAAAAACACAATATAGTGATAAATTGTTTGGTAAAATATAAAAGATGTTACGTTGAGTAAAAAGATACCAAACACGTCATGCTTTAAAATTGCGCACGCCCACGCAATGGCACCAAACGGTGTAAATTTTACTATCCAATTAAAAAGACTTTAAAAGCTACCACTTTAGATTTACACACATGGTCTGGTACTAGAATTACTGCCCACAATCTGACATTCATGGTGATACCTCACATGTGTGGGACGATCGTTTGCCTTTGCGCAGGAGCACATGGACACTTTAAAAAATGTTTTTATTATTTATTACATTTTTTTAATCATAATTTTTTTTGTTATCTTTTATCTGTTATCTTTTTTTCTGTTATCACAGGGACTATAAATAGTCCCTGTCATAGCAATAGGTGGTGACAGGTACTTTTTGGGGCCCATAAAAGCATTTGATCACACCAAGATCGGTGTGATCAAATGCTTTTCCCTATTTAAAAATGACACTGTTTACATCTGGGGAAACCGGAAGTCATGTATGCTCAACCCTTTGGGTTTCCTATATCATAGAGGTGATCAAGAGCCATTTCGGTCTCTGATTACCTGTATGATCAACTGGCGGAAGTGCTGGCTGGTCGTTCTGGTCTCCCGGTGGGACAGGATTGCCAGAGAAAACTGTGGAAGGCAGTGGAAGGAGGGACATCCACTCCCACTGCTTGTAAAAGCAATCCAGCAGCTAATTAGCCACTAGGATTGCTTTAAAAAGAAAGCCTACCATCGGCTCTAAATACCAGGCATCATCCCAGTATAATCACTCAAACTCCCTCGACGTGTGTATATATATATTACTTACGTATATACTCGAGTATAAGCCAAAGATTTTCAGCCCTTTTTTTAGGGCTGAAAGTCCCCCCCTCGGCTTATACTCGAGTCACCGCCATCTGCCTACATGAACAGCGTGTCATGCAGACAGACGGCAGTGTTCAAAAGCCGCGCCTCCTCCTCCTCCCTGTCCGTGATAGGCGGAACACAAATTTTCCCAGCAGTAAGTTAGTGTGCAGTGTTCCGCCTATCACGGACGTCCTGTCATTCTCATCTCATGGACGAGGATGACAGGATGTCCGTGATAGGCGGAACACTGCACACTGACTGCTGGGAAAACAGAGTGTTCCTCCTATCACGGACGAGGAGGAGGAGGAGGCGCGGCTTTTGAATGTGTAATGGCGCCTTACACGCTGATCGGCAGGATCAGCAATGGGGGACACAGGACATCCAACGATCGGCACAGGACGAACAAGGAGGCATTAACGATCGGCACTGATCAAGACTGCAATGGTGGTTACAGGTGGCAGATCGGAGGGAGGCATACACAGACCCAGGGGATGCAGATTGGCACAGGTAGGCTGCAATGGGGACACAGGGGGGGTTGTACAGGACACAGGGGACATGCAGCTGCAGATGGGCATTTGCTGACCCTCTTTTCCACTTACAGTAGCTGCTGCATTTTTCACCCTCGGCTTATACTCGGGTCAATAAGTTTTCCCAGTTTTTATTGTGGTAAATTAGGGGCCTTGGCTTATATTCGGTCGGCCTATACTCGAGTATATACGGTAAGTTAAGTTATTGCTAAATAAACAGAAAAACACAACAAACAACAAAAATGTAAACTTCTTTCTGGTCCATAAGGGGTGTACAGGTGTGAAAGCATGAAGAAAAACACTGATTGTGCTGTAAATAAATGTGTTTTTTCTCTAGTGGTGTATATACTACCATCCCCATTTTATTTTTAATGTGAAGTCCTAAATAAAGCAATTGACATTGGTCAGAAACATACAAGGGATAGATGGAAGTTCACACCGAAAGCCACTCAGTTTCAAGTATGACGGGAAGGCTTCAACTCCACCCCCTCCAGAACCACACCATCTAATGCATTTCACCCTCATGGGCTCAATCGCAGAGCATGGGTGAAACGCAGAGCACAGGAATAACACATTAGAAGACATGGCTCAGGAGGACATGGAGCTGAAGAATTCCTGTCATACTTGAAATGAGTGGCCTTTGGTGTGCACTTCCATCTATTTCTTCTGAGTTTCTAACACTCGAGCAAGATGAGCCCTGTGAGAGCTGCCCTGACAAGGATTGAATCACGGGATGGCTGAATCAGCGGAGCCTACATGTTTGATTGGGGTTCAATTGACATTGGTGCAGCAATCCTTTTTTGAGGGGGCTGCCCACAATCAATGTGTCATATAAGCATATACTATAGTGATACATAGTAGAGACATAATGTCAATATGTGATAAACTGACACAGCTGGAAGAGCGATACTGCACTACATAAGTGAAATTGAAAAATGTCTGTGCTTAAATGTAACCACTTTCCACCCGGCCAATAGCAAAATGACAGCCAGGCGGTGGCTTTCCCATTCTGACTGGACATCATATGACATCCTTCAGAACAAGCCACCCTCGTGCGTCCCTGGGGGCATGCAGCGCAGCGACCAGTTGTGCTGTGTGTCGCTCGGACGCATCTCCGATCACGTATCACCTATGATGTAGGCTCTTTACCATGTGATCAGCTGTGTCCAATCACAGATGATCACAGTGTAAATAGGAAATGCCGGTTATTGGCATTGCTCTATTCATGCTGACAGCGCGTGAGTAGAGGAGAGCCGATAAGCAGCTTTCCTGACAGGGGGGATCTGCACTGATAATCAGTGCAACGATTATCAGTGCAGCCCCATCAGTGATGTACACCAGTGATGCCTACTAGTGAGCCCAACCAGTGATGCCAATCAGTGTCCATCAGTGATGCCTTTCAGTGCCCATCAGTGATGCCTGTCAGTGCCTCCTCATCAGTGCTGCCTATCATTGCCATCTATCAGTGTCTATCAGTGCTCATCATTGCCCATCAGTGCCACCCATCAGTGCTGCCTATCAGTACACATCAGTGTCACCTATCAGTGCCCACTATTGCAGCCTATCAGTGCGCATAAAGGCTGCCCATCAGTGCCACCTATCAGTGCCCATCAGTTTTGCATATCAGTTTTGCATATCAGTGTCCATCAGTGCTTCATATTAGTGCCTCCTCATCAGTGGCCATCAGTGCCTGTCAGCGCAGCCTCATTAGTGCACATCAGTGAAGGAGAAAAATGACTTATTTACAAAATTTGTAACAGAAACAAAGAAAAACTTATTTTTTTCAACATTTTTGGTCTTTTGTCATTTGTTTAGCAAAAAATAAAAAATAAATAAACTCAGTGATGATTAAATACCACCAACAGAAAGTCTCAAAAAAATGATAACAGTTTTTGGGTACAGCATTGCACGATTGCGCAATTGTCATTTAAAGTGGGATGGCGCTGAAAGCTGAAAATTGGCCTGGGCAGGAAGGGGGTGAAAGTGGCCAGTATTGAAGTGGTTAAGCATCAAATTTAAATTGTCGGTGAAAGCTCAGTCAGTGTGCTGTGATTGCGCTCAAATGGACGAACATTTGCGAAGGCAGACCAGAAAAGTCCACTTCTCCCCAACAGGTATTCAGACATATATAAAGCTGTGATAGAAGCTGTAATCCTTCCCATTTTCTGTAAAACTATAAAAAAAAAAAAGTATAGAAATAAAAAGTTTTGGCTGGAGTTCTACTTGAACAATTAGTGTCCTTTTTGGGGTTAAAAACTTTTCATAAAAGCACAGAGGAAATACAGATTTTTATTTAAAACAAATAACAATGTGCATTAAAAACTTGCAACACTGCATGTGAAAATGCATGTAAAGATGTAAAAGTTACTGAATGCACATAGATGTGAATCAGCCATTAAAATATTAAAATATTAACTGCTTTCTTTCAGTTTAAGGCTACTTTCACACTGAAGCGTTGCGGGCGCTGGTGGTAAAGCGGCACTATATTTAGCGGCGCTTTACCGTCGTTTTAGCAGTGCTATTCGGCCGCTAACTAAAGAAGTTTAGTGCATGCACTCAGCGTCATATCCAAAGGTTGGGAAATAGACGTATGAGTGCTGGAGGAGGGGTCAGCCTGTCAGTGTTCAGACCATACGCCGCACACTGCGTCAAATTGGTTTGAAAAGAGTGTAGGTGTGGTGCTGTTCCAATTAAAGACACTTATATGTGTAAGGTGCTGATTACCTATTAAAACTAATAAGCTGATGCTTTTGTGTTACACCCTCTACAGAGTGAAACACTAAATGTGTAGCTTCAAGGAATAATTCCCTGTAAACAAATATTTGGATATATTTAATACCTTAATTTTATCATTCAAGGTTGTTAATGTTGAGTGTGGCGACCTCTGCAGGGTATGACACCAAGAAAGGTAAATGCCTTTGAGAATGGAGATAATTTAAGCCAGTAAATGGCCAGCAAACCAAGATGTTAAAAAATGTAACATCTATAATAGAAGTGTGCTGCTGTGTTACACCCTCTGTGGGTTGCAAACTCTAGATCGGTGTAAGTGCCTTTGATATAAAAAAAAACTTGCCCATTCGAGCCAAATAAATAGAATTGATAAAAAATGTGAAACCTTATTTTCAAAGTGGCAGGTGCTGAGGTGTTACTTTACACCCTATACTGGCTGAGGGTGTATGTGCTATGATATATGGCCACCTCAGATAGAGAATGATGTGGGTGTAGCCCTGTTCTTATTTTAAGTGACTAAAACACTCTCCGCTGAGTGCAATAATTGATAAGTATACTATCAATGTGCTTCTTTTAATGTGTTACACCCTCTGGAAGGTGTAATGACAAAATTATATGTGCCCTAAAAATATGTGCTAATGAAGTTTAATAAACTTATATATAAACGTGTAAAAATGTTCTATATATAACTCGTATTTTGTGTGTTGTACCCTCTGGCGGGTGCAACAACAGGAAAAAAGCAGTTCTTGTCACAACGTAATATGTCAGAAGCAACCTCTGGATTTTGACAACTGTTAAACTTAGAGGGGTTTGACGCCCTGTAAATAATGTCTTATAAAATAAAAAAGGGAACACTGGTTATCACATCAAGTGCATTAATAACAAACAAAGTGACTTGTGCTCAAAAAGTGTCCAGTGCTTGCTGAAAAAAATTCCTTGATATCTTCTTATTTAAGTGACAACGGTGTTGGTGATTCTTATCTGTGCTCCTATTGTAAATGCACTCACCAGATAGCCTCACCCCCCCCCCCCCCCAGGGGTACTGCGCAGTCACAGTATGTGCCACTGTGTAGCAATCTTTAGAATGCTTGATCTGTGCATTAATGGCGTTGTTAACTGATGTTTCACCCATTTACCATGTAGAGAAGAAAAGGGGTGCCCATAGCGTAATTCCGTTTTTATAAAATATTTATTTAATGTAAAAGTAGGCGAAATACTCACATTTAGTAAAAACGTTCAAGCATATAATGAAAAACAAGTGGAACGCCGTAAAAATCCTATTCATGGCCCCAACCGAAGGTTACGCAAAGACGTTCGTAACTCCGCCCTACATGTTTCGTCATTCAGACATCATCTGGAGCGTCCATCTTGCTACACCTCCTGTCTTTTTATAGCATGCAGTGTCCCTAGTGCGCCTGCGCATGGAATTGCGGCGGCCATTTTAGATGAGATATTGAAGACCGAAGTCCAAATAAAATAGCAACTACGATCTGACTAATCTAGTAGCCAATATTGAAAATGCTAATTAATGTAATAAATACCGTAGATGCAGATGCCAATAGAATGCTATGCATCCAATCCTCGCATGTAACGGTCCTTATTTAAATTTGGAAATAACATGATAATGTGTTGTTGTGGCTGATCGGTGATGTGATGCTCAAATTGGGGTCACCGCGTACTATAAGGACCAAACATATTAAACTGCTAGTGGCACAGAAAAACCTATATATGAAATTATTGCTGATTTATCTGTCCACTAATGAATATTAAGCACACCATCTTGTGTAAACAATATTAAAAATAAAATAAAAGTTAGTAAATGGAATTAAAATGAATATAGGACATCCCAGTAACCACTATAGGAGGAAGAATGTGGATAAATACCAAGGCAATGGGAGACTAATTTATTTATTCTGAAGAATCCTACATATGACATTAATAAAGGATTATTTATCCTAAGGAATCCCACATGTGACCTGAATGTGGGTTCAAATATGAACCAAAAATAAATAAACAAAAAGAGGTCAATTTAGGATAAATATGAACCATCGAGAGAATTATTACATCCTAAAACTGGCCTGTGGATGTATAAAGACAGGTATCGGATTAATTATCCTAAAACATTCATATTGGTTCAAACATAGTTACATAGTTACATAGTTAGCTAGGCCGAAAAAAGACACAAGTCCACCCAGTTCAACCATAAAAAAAAGAAATAATAAATAAAAATAAAATATATGAATGAAAATGAGAAAAAAATTTAATTAAAAAATATTAATAAAAATTTAAATTTAATTTATATGGAACGAGATCTCATGAGGATTGATATATACCAACGAGAGAATTGCATACTAAAGGCTGACCTGTATGTGTAAACAGGAATTGGATGTAATACATTCTGAAAACCCTAATATAATTATAAATTCGTCACTACAACCTAATAGTGCATGCTAGGATGGTGTATCCACGAAATAACAGAATTAATCAGATTAATAATTCCATAATGATTCGAACATGAATGAAAAAAATATACAGAGAAATAGAAAAATTGAAAAAAAATTATATTAAAGATTGATGTGTGCCAACAAGAGAATTCATTACATCCTAATAACTAACCTGTGTATATAAAACAGGGATCAGATGTAGTGCATTCAGAAAACCCCCAATATAATAAATTGGTCACTATAATGCAGCCTGAGATGGTATAGCCATGCAATAACCCAATCAAAGAAATTAGAGACTACTAATACTAGCCTCTATGGATAATGAATGAGGATCCCAGGTCTCAAAAAATAATAAATATATAAAGATAAAAATGTAATGAAAGGTAATAATGCAACTCAAAAATTTCTGAGAAAACTGTTTAGGTCAACATCAATGTTCATCCCTGCTGGTTGAAGGGTATCTAATTGAAAAATGCATTTGGTTTCATTTTGTAAAAATCCTGATTCTTTTATTTTCACCTCGCCAATGCCCTTAGATTTTGTCTATGGCATAGAAGGTCATACAGGTTGGGTCTCTTCCATGGTAATCCCTGAAATGTCTCGAGACGCTGTGTTTAATAAAACCATTTTTTATGTTGCTAATGTGCTCTCGGATTCTGACACATAGCTGCTTAGTTGTTCTCCCAACATATTGTTTGTGGCGTGGGCATTCTATTATATAAGTGACATGGGTACTATTGCAAGTTATTAGTTCCTTGATGTTATATTCACTTCCATTTGCTGCAGAAGTGAAATTTGTTTGTTTTTTATTCGTTTTCTTGCTGACCCTGCATGGTAAACAGTTCCCACATTTGTAGAATCCCTTCATATTTTTGAATAATTGAATCTGTTTCGGTGGATCTAGAGCATTGTGTACCAATCTGTTTCTTAACTCCTTCAGAACCGCGCTATAGCCGAATGACGGCCACAGCGCAGATCCCCTTTGCAAGTTGGCCGCGCCCCCCTGCAGGGCGCGTGCGGCCCATGCTGTGATCCCCCGAGTCAATGAGACTCGGGTGATCACAGATCAGATCCCGACCCCTTACCATGTGATCAGCTGTCAGCCAATGACAGCTGATCACGTGATGTAAACAGAGGATCGATAACTGTTTTTTCTTCTTCTCACAGTGTGAGGAGAAAAAAAAGCCGATCCTGTTGAAGGGACATCGGTCCCGAGCAGGTAGAGGCGAAGCGGCCTCATATGTGCCCACAGTGCCCACCAATCAGTGTCCACCAGTACATTAGTGCCACGTATCAATGCCCATCAGTGGTGCCTCATCAGTGCCACCTAGCAGTGCTGCCTATCAGTGCCGACCAGTGCCCATCACTGCCACCCATCAGTGCCCATCACTGCCACCCATCAGTGCCCATTAGTGCCGGCTATCAGTGCCACCTATTATTGCCCTTCAGTGCCACCTATCAATGCCATTCAGTGCCGCTCATCAGTGCCAACCATCAGTGCCACCACATCACTGCCCACCAGTGCCGCCTATTAGTGTCCATCAATGCTGCCTTATCAGTGCCCATCAGTGTCGCCTTATCAGTGCCCATTAATGCAGCCTATCGGTGCCCATCAGTGCCCATCAGTGTAGCCTCATCAGCGTACATCAATGAAGGAGAAAAAGTACCTGTTTGCAAAATGTATTAACGAAATATAAAATGGTTTTGTATTTATTTATTTTTTAATTTGGTATTTTTAAATTAAAAAAAAATAAATAAAAAAAAACAGAGGTGATCAAATATCACCAAAAGAAAGCTCTATTTGTGGGAAAAAAATGATAAAAATGTAATTTGGGTACAGCGCTAAAAGCTGAAAATTGGTCTGGAAAGGAGGGGGGTTTAGGTGCCCAGTAAGCAAGTGGTTAAAGATGGCGCTTTTCTATAGATGAAATTAGGTTTGACAGGTAGTATGGAACTCAGGATTTTGTCGGATTGCAAAAAAAGATGGTAGAGGGAAAAACCATATCGGGACTGAGCAGTACCCCTGAGGGGGGTGAGGCTATTTGGTGACTGCATTTACAATAGGAGCACAGATAAGAATCACCAGCACCGTTGTCACTTAAATAAGAAGATATCAAGGAATTTTTTCAGCAAGCACTGGACACTTTTTGAGCACAAGTCACTTTGTTATTAATGCACTTGATGTGATAACAATTGTTCCCTTGTTATAAGACATTATTATTATTTTCACACATATTTACAGGGCGTCAAACCCCTCTAAGTTTAACAGTTGTCAAAATCTAGAGGTTGTTTCTGACATATTAAGTTGTGACAACAACTGTTTTTTTCCTGTGGTTGCACCCGCCAGAGGGTACAACATACAAAATACGATTTATATATATAGAACATGTTTACACGTTTATATATACGTTTTTGCTCAATTCTATTTATTTGGCTCGAATGGGCAAGTTTTTTTTATATCAAAGACATTTACACCGATCTAGAGTTGCAACCCAGAGAGGGTGTAACACAGCAGCACACTTCTATTATAGATGTTACATTTTTTAACATCTTGGTTTGCTGGCCATTTACTGGCTTAAATTATCTCCATTCTCAAGGGCACTTACCTTTCTTGGTGTCATACCCTGCAGGGATTGTAACACACCAACATTAACAACCTTGAATGATACAATTAAGGTATTAAATATACTGTATGCACATATTTGTTTACAGGGAATTATTCCTTGAAGCTACACATTTAGTGTTGCACTCTGTAGAGGGTGTAACACAAAAGCATCAGCTTATTCGTTTTAAAAGGTATTCAGCACATTATATATATATATATATATATATATATATATATATATATATATATATATATATATGTGTGTCTTTAATTGAAATAGCGCCACACCTACACACTTTTCAAACTAATTTAAGTGTAGTATATCTGTAGGGGCAGCAGTTCACTCTAAAGTTTATCTACTTGTACTTTCCCCTGTGCGGAATCACATACAACCTTTCACTGCATCAAATTAGTCTGCGTGGCTGTCATCCCAGTAGGAAGCCTCTTCTAAAGATGATGCACAAGAAAGCTGTCAAACTGAAGATTGCTGAAGACAAGCAGACTAAGGACATGGATTACTGGAACCATGTCCTTTGGTCTGATGAGACCAAGATAAACTTATTTGGTTCAGATGGTGTCAAGTGCCCACCAGGTGGAACTCAAAGAGTGGGCCATCAAAGAGTACCTGTGGGAGTTTGGCACCAGGACAGTGTCAGGGAAGCTTGGATTTTTTTCGCCACGCCAGTGGCTCATAATCAAGGATGCATGCACTCTCCTGTCACCATTTAAGGAGGCCACGAGGATGGTGAGCAGTGACAGTTAATGCATCAGTGATTCTGTCCCTCTTGTCTACCTGTTGGAGCACATGCTGCATGGAATAATGGACAGGGCACTTGAGGCAGAAAAGAGGGAGGAAGAGGAGGACTTCCTTACCTCTCAAGGCCCCCTTTATCCAGACAGTATTCCTGCGGGCCCGCCGATCTCACAGGAAGAGGAGGAGGAGGAGGATTGTGTCAGCATGGAGGTGGAGCCTAGCACTCAGCATCAGCAGCAGTCTTCAAGGGATCGGTTACAGTCCCCAGAAACCCATGGACTTGTACGTGGCTGGGAGGAGGTGGCTGCGGATCAGGTCATCCTTAGTGACCCAGAGAACTCTGGGATCGAATGCCTCAGCAAACCTACACTGCATGGCCTCCCTGATCCTGCAAAGCCTGCGAAAAGACCCTCGGATTTTTGTGATCAAGCAGAGGGCTCACTATTGGATGGCAACCCTTCTTGATCCACTTTACAAGGGGAAGGTTGCGGAACTTATCCAGCCATTGCAGAGGGAGCAGAGGATGAGACAACTTCGGGAGGCCTTGCAGAAAGGTTTGTGCAACGCGTACAAACTCCTGGTCCTGGACAACGTGTTGCTGAGGCTTCGGTCAGTCACAGAAGGAGCGGTGGAGAAGGTGGCCGTCTAAATGATGTGTTCAGACAATTTTTTAGTCCGCAGCCCCAAGGTATGATCGGTTCCAGCAACCATCGCCAGCGTCTGTTGTACATGGTGCAGGAATACCTAGGAGCAAGATCAGACTTGGAGACCTTTCCAACCAAAAATCCACTGGGTTACTGGGTCTTGAAGATGGATCACTGGCCAGAGCTTGCACAGTTTGCAATTGAGCTACTGGCCTGTCCTGCATCCAGCGTTCTTTTGGAACGCACATTCAGTGCCGCTGGAACCGATCAGAGAGTGCGCCTGTCCACCGACTCGGTTGATCGGCTCACCTTCATAAAAATGAATCAGTCTTGGATCACCAGCTACCAAGCACCTAATGCTGATGTAGCCGAATAATTTTTTTATGAATATGAGATCCCTTGAAAACTGCCTATGCTGATGCTGACTGGCTATCCTGTTATGCCGAGTGACTATCCTATTCCTCCTCAATGTTCATGTTGATAGCTTCAAAGAACATTTTTGGTTCTGGGCACCAGCACCAGCACCAAAGGCCCACCACCACACCACCACCAAAGGTCTAATTTTTCTGACCCTGTTCAACAGGGGCATGTAATTACAATTCTTGATATAATATTTCACAGCAGGGCCCGTTCCAGCGCCCACCAAGAGTAACTGTGAGGGCTTACAGTGTTCTAATACCACCAACACCTAAGGCCAAATTTTCTGCAGAGTATATAGGGCAGGCCCCTACTTTCAAACATCCGACTTACAAACGACTCCTACTTACAAACGGAGGGAGCCAACAGGAAGTGAGAGGAAATCTACCCTAGGAAGGGAAATTCTCTCTCAATTGTCATTGGGACAGAAAGTGAAGAGAAATCTTCTGAACAGGGGCACAGACAGCAAAACAAATGTTACAGGAGTGATAACCCTTCCCTATGTTTTCCGAAAAGCTTTAAAATTGATTTTTTGTCTGGAGCTACACTTACAAAATGTACCTGTTCCAAATTACAAACAGATTCTACATAAGAACAAACCTACACTCCCTGTCTTGTTTGCACCGCCTGTATACTGCTGTTCAGAGTATACAGTGGTGTGAAAAAGTGTTTGCCCCCTTCCTCATTTCCTGTTCCTTTGCATGTTTGTCACACTTAAGTGTTTCGGAACATCAAACCAATTTAAACAATAGTCAAGGACAACACAAGTAAACACAAAATGCAATTTGTAAATGAATGTGTTTATTATTAAAGGTGAAAAAAAATCCAAACCATCATGGCCCTGTGTGAAAAAGTGATTGCCCCCCTTGTTAAAACATACTATAACTGTGGTTGTCCACACCTGAGTTCAATTTCTCTAGCCACACCCAGGCCTGATTATTGCCACACCTGTTCACAATCAAGGCATCACTTAAATAGGAGCTGCTTGACAAAGTAAGGTCCACCAGAAGATCCTTAAAAGCTACACATCATGCCGAGACCCAAAGAAATTCAGGAACAATTGAGAAAGAAAGTAATTGAGATCTATCAGTCTGGAAAGGGTTATAAAGCCATTTCCAAAGCTTTGGGAATCCAGCGAACCACAGTGAGAGCCATTATCCACAAATGGCGAAGACATGGAACAGTGGTGAACCTTCCCAGGAGTGGTCGGCCGCCCAAAATTACCCCAAGAGCTCAGCGACGACTCATCCAAGAGGTCACAAAAGACCCCACAACAACGTCCAAGGAACTGCAGGCCTCACTTGCCTCAGTTAAGGTCAGCGTTCATGCCTTCACCATCAAGAAAAGACTGGGCAAAAATGGCCTGCATGGCAGAGTTCCAAGGAGAAAACCACTGCTGAGCAAAAAGAACATCAAAGCTCGTCTCAATTTCTCCACAACACATCTTGATGATCCCCAAGACTTTTGGGACAACATTCTGTGGACCGATGAGACAAAAGTGGAACTCTTTGGAAGGTGTGTGTCCAAGTATATCTGGCGTAGAAGGAACACTGCATTTCAGAAAAAGAACATTATACCAACAGTAAAATATGGTGGTGGTAGTGTGATGGTCTGGGGCTGTTTTGCTGCTTCAGGACCTGGAAGACTTGCCGTGATAAAAGGAACTATGAATTCTGCTGTCTACCAAGAGATCCTGAAGGAGAATGTCCGACCATCTGTTCGTGTACTCAAGCTGAAACAAACTTGGGTTCTGCAGCAGGACAATGATCCTAAACACACCAGCAAGTCCACCACCGAATGGCTGAAGAAAAACAAAATGAAGACTTTGGAGTGGCCTAGCCAAAGTCCTGACCTGAATCCTATTGAGATGTTGTGGTATGACCTTAAAAAGGCCGTTCATGCTCGAAAACCCTCTAATGTAACTGAATTAGGACAATTCTGCAAAGATGAGTGGGCCAAAATTCCTCCAGGACGCTGTAAAAGCCTCATTGCACGTTATCGCAAACGCTTGGTTGCAGTTGTTGCTGCTAAGGGTGGCCCAACCAGTTATTAGGTTTAGGGGGCAATCACTTTTTCACACAGGGCCATGATGGTTTGGATTTTTTTTCACCTTTAATAATAAACACCTTCATTTACAAATTGCATTTTGTGTTTACTTGTGTTGTCCTTGACTATTGTTTAAATTGGTTTGATGTTCCGAAACACTTAAGTGTGACAAACATGCAAAGGAACAGGAAATGAGGAAGGGGGCAAACACTTTTTCACACCACTGTATAGGGCCTGGGGGCCCAACGCCTTTTCTTTTTTTAATTTGGGTGCAGGGTTCCCCTTAATATCCATACAAGACCCAAAGGGCCTGGTAATGGACTGGGGGGGTACCCATGCTGTTTGTCGCACTGATTCACTGATTCACTGAGTCTCACTGATTCTCATCCATATTGCCGGGACCCGGCAGTTTGAATGACTTTTATTCCTTTAAAAATGTCATTTTGTGCAGACACGGGAAACACGTGCCACTTTACAGGCATACTATAAACACCCCCCAGGTACGATATTTATAGGAATGTTTCACTTTTATTTAGTTCACTTTAAGCATCATTAAAATCACTGCTCCCAAAAAAATGGCAGTTTTTAAAACTTTCTTTTGCATTGATACATGTCCCCTGGGGCAGGACCCAGGTCCCCAAACCCTTTTTAGGACAATAACTTGCAAATTAGCCTTTAAAATTCGTACTTTTTATTTCTCACGTTCGAGTCCTATAGACTTTAACGGTGTTCGAATGTTCGCACAAACTTTCGGTCTGTTCGCATGCTCTGGTGAACTACATGCCCAAGAGGGTTAAGGCAGTGCTGGAAAATAATGATGGCCACACAAAATATTGACACTTTGGGCTCAAATTGGACATTTTCTCTTATTTTACACACAATCGGACTTTCCGGCGGGATTGTCCGCTGAACTAGAGTCCGCCGGACATTCTGACCATGTGTGGGGCTCCAGCGGACTTTTTATTCCCAAAAGTTTGGCGGACCTAGTTTTAAGTTTTGACTTAAAATTGTCCGCCGGACTCGGCAGTCCGGAGGACAATCCCGCCGTCTGTGTGTTAGTCCGCAGGGACTTTTGAAATAAACGGACTTGCCCCACACACGGAGGAAAGTCCGTTGATTTAGAACGTGACTCCAGGTTGACGGGACTAGTGAAGGAAGTCAATGCCGCCGCGCTAGCCCCGTCACCTGATATGGATTTAAAGGGGAATCCCTACGCTGAAAAAACAGTGTGGGGGTCCCCCCCAGATCCATATCAGACTCTTATCCGAGCATGCAGCCCTGACGGTCAGAAAAGGGGGTGGGGACGAGCGAGCGCCCCCCCCCCCCCTCCTGAGCCATACCAGGCCATGTGCCCTCAACATGGGGGGTTCCCTGGGGAAAGGGGGCCCTGTGGCCCCCACCCCAAAGCACCTTGTCCCCATGTTGATGAGGACAAGGGCCTCTTCCCAAAACAACCCTGGCCGTTGGTTGTCAGGGTCTGCGGGCGGGGGTTTATCGGAATCTGGGAGCCCCCTTTAATAAGGGGGCCCCAGATACCAGCCCCCCACCCTATGTGAATGAGTATGGGGTACGATGTACGATACCCCTACCCATTCACATAAGGAAAAAATTGTAAATAAAAAACGACACTATTTTTTTAAATACTTTATTGCACAGCTCCGGGGGTCTTCTTCCGTCTTGGGGGGTCTTCTCGCCGGACTCCTCCACTATCTTCTGCTCTTTTACTAGCTCTTTCACTAGAGGAGGAGCCTGGCTTTCTCCTTCGTCGCCGCCACCGCCTGGGGGTCTTGTTCTGACTTCGGGGGTCTTGTCCCGCTCTTCTGTTCTTCTTGCCGGGCCTCCGCTTTCTTCTTCCAGCTCTTTTACTAGCGGTGGCCCGGGCTTCTGTCGCCGTCGCTGTCGCCTTCTGCTTCTGCTTTTGCTTCTTGTTCTTCTTTCTTCTTCCGATGTTGACTCGGCGCTGTCTCCTCTTCTAATGGCTCAGACGTGTTGCGCTGCCAGTTATATTGGGACAAGGTGCGGGTCACCGGCTCATGTCACATGGTGACCCCGCCCCATATGATGTCACAGTCCCAGCATCCTCCGGGACTGTGACATCATAAGGGGCGGGGTCACCATGTGACATGAGATGGTGACCCGCCCCTCGCCAAAACTCCACCGAAAAAGTCCACTGGAAAAGTCCGGGCATGTGTGGGTAAGTCCCACAATCTGGCCGAAAAGTCTGATCGTGTGTACGAGGCATTAGGGGTGTAATTTTGTTGCCAGCGGTTTAGACATTAATGGCTATGTGTTGAGTTATGTTGAGGGGACAGCAAATTTACACTGCTATACAAGCTGTACACTCACTACTTTACATTGTAGCAAAGTGTAATTTCTTCAGTGTTTTTACATGAAAGGGTATAATAAAATATTTACAAAAATGTGAGGGGTGTACTCACTTTTGTGAGATACTGTATATACACACATACATATATATTGTGACGGTATGCGAGGTGAGATCCACAGTCAGCTGGACTTTATCTATTTATTTATATATCCAGGAAGAGAGCACAGCAGGGCAGGGGATTTGAGACTCAAGAAGGAACCTGAGTGAGAGGAGCTCTGGCTGTTGGACTAAAAAAGGTTTGCTTTTCCGTATGTTTTGTGGGTGACGGGGACCAGCCCTGCACTGTATAGAGAGGAGACTATTTGTTTAGTTAGCGCCGGACGGCAAGGATTTAATTTACTAGTTTGTTTGTTTTTACTTTGCAAACCTCCTGCAAATAAACCTGGCATCCGCCAGATTTTTAAGAAAGTGCCTGTTTTGCTGACTGTCATTCAGAAAAGGAGATTCCCCACGTGCTAATCTCCAACAATATATATATATATATATATATATATATATATATATATATATATATATATATATATATATATATATATATATATATATATATATATATATATATATATATATATATATATATATATATATATATACAGTGGTGTGAAAAAGTGTTTGCCCCTTCCTCATTTCCTGTTCCTTTGCATGTTTGTCACACTTAAGTGTTTCGGAACATCAAACCAATTTAAACAATAGTCAAGGACAACACAAGTAAACACAAAATGCAATTTGTAAATGAAGGTGTTTATTATTAAAGGTGAAAAAAAATCCAAACCATCATGGCCCTGTGTGAAAAAGTGATTGCCCCCTAAACCTAATAACTGGTTGGGCCACCCTTAGCAGCAACAACTGCAACCAAGCGTTTGCGATAACGTGCAATAAGGCTTTTACAGCGTCCTGGAGGAATTTTGGCCCACTCATCTTTGCAGAATTGTCCTAATTCAGTTACATTAGAGGGTTTTCGAGCATGAACGGCCTTTTTAAGGTCATACCACAACATCTCAATAGGATTCAGGTCAGGACTTTGGCT
>CM053032.1:197038364-197090163 GCA_028564925.1 Lithobates sylvaticus
TCAAAGTGATGTATGCAATATCCTTTATGTTGGGAAAGCCTCAGTTCTGGAAGCATCCATGCTCAAACAAAGCAGTCCTGGGATAGCCATGATGCCAAACTTCTGTTAAAGCACTATTATAAGATAACCCACAACAGGCTGCTACACTTCATGTACAGCAACAAGGCTATAGACTAGCGAAGAACTGACACAGACTGGAATGATGTGGCCCTGCAATACAAATTTCCTCTTGGACTATTAGAATCTTTTATAGATTAATTAGCCAAGATAGGAATAAACTGTTGCTGGTAAATTGTCCTTATTTTTGGTGACCCCACCCCAGTCAGCCAGATTTTAACCACTTCCCGACCGCCCCATGTACATATACGTCGGCAGAATGGCACGTACAGGCAGAACCACGTACCTGTACGTGCCATTCTTCAGGCGCGTGGGGGGTCCGATCGGACCCCCCCGGCCGGCGGGGACGGTCGGGATCGCTTCAGGAGCGATCCGGGATGAGGGGACGGCCAGTGGTTTCTGGCCACCCCCTCGCGATCGCTCCTGGCGAATCAGATGCTTCCTCTGTCTGTGTCAATCAAAACACAGGCAGAGGAAGTGATGTCACGCTCGGTGCGCCGGTCTATGTGACCGGAACGCCGAGCTGTCAACATGTACAGGTTAGTGCACCAACAGTACACTGACACCAGTACACATAGGCACACATTACACCCCCCTGTCACCCCCAGATCACCCCCCAGATCACCCCCTCCCCCCCCAGTCACAGTGTCACTAATTGCAGTGATCATTTTTTTACTGATCACTGCATTTAGTGTCAGTGTGACTGTAATAACTGTCAGTGCAGTTAGTTTTAGGTCCAAGGTAGCCCCCTACCCCCCCCCCTAATAAAGGTTTAACCCCTTGATTGCCCCCCAGGTAACCCTTTCACCCCCTTTTGCCAGTGTCACTAAGCGATCGTTTTTCTGATCGCTGTATTAGTGTCACTGCTGTCGCTAGGTAACCATTTTTTTTTTTTAGGTAACCGCCATGTTTATATAGGTTCATAAATAGGTTTATAGGTCAGGTACCCCCATATTACAACCTAAATAAAGGTTTTAACCCCTTGATTGCCCCTAGAGTTAACCCTTTCACCAGTGATCACTGTATAACTGTCACTGGTGACGCTGGTTAGCCAGTTAGTTATTTCGTTATTTAGGTTCCCCGTCAGGTTTTTATATAGCGTCAGGTACCCCCATATATTACCTAATAAAGGTTTTAACCCCCTGATTGCCCCTAGTTAACCCTTTCACCCCCTTTTGCCAGTGTCACTAAGCGATCGTTTTTCTGATCGCTGCATTAGTGTCGCTAGGTAACCATTTTTTTTTTTTAGGTAACCGCCATGTTTATATAGGTTCATAAATAGGTTTATAGGTCAGGTACCCCCATATTACAACCTAAATAAAGGTTTTAACCCCCTGATTGCCCCTAGAGTTAACCCTTTCACCAGTGATCACTGTATAACTGTCACTGGTGACGCTGGTTAGCCAGTTAGTTATTTCGTTATTTAGGTTCCCCGTCAGGTTTTTATATAGCGTCAGGTACCCCCATATATTACCTAATAAAGGTTTTAACCCCCTGATTGCCCCTAGTTAACCCTTTCACCCCCTTTTGCCAGTGTCACTAAGCGATCGTTTTTCTGATCGCTGCATTAGTGTCGCTAGGTAACCATTTTTTTTTTTTTAGGTAACCGCCATGTTTATATAGGTTCATAAATAGGTTTATAGGTCAGGTACCCCCATATTACAACCTAAATAAAGGTTTTAAACCCCCTGATTGCCCCTAGAGTTAACCCTTTCACCAGTGATCACTGTATAACTGTCACTGGTGACGCTGGTTAGCCAGTTAGTTATTTCGTTATTTAGGTTCCCCGTCAGGTTTTTATATAGCGTCAGGTACCCCCATATATTACCTAATAAAGGTTTTAACCCCCTGATTGCCCCTAGTTAACCCTTTCACCCCCTTTTGCCAGTGTCACTAAGCGATCGTTTTTCTGATCGCTGCATTAGTGTCGCTAGGTAACCAGTTTTTTTTTGTATTACTGTTACGGGTGACGCTGGTTAGTTAGCTTGTTTTTTATACTGTCAGGGCACCCGCCATTTATTACCCAATAACGGTTTAACCCCCTGATCGCCCGGCGGGTGATATCAATTAGGTTTTAGGGTCAAATAAGGTCTGCGTCGCCCCAGGTTAGTGCCAGTACCGCAAACACCCACGCGCAAAGCATACACCTCCCTTAGTGGCACAGTATCTGAACAGATCAATATCTGATCTGATCAGATCTATACTAGCGTCCCAGCAGTTTAGGGTTCCAAAAAAAACCGCATTGTTAGCGGGATCAGCCCAGATACCTGCTAGCACCTGCGTTTTCCCCCTCCGCCCAGCCCAGCCCACCCAAGTGCAGTATCGATCGATCACTGTCACTTACAAAACACTAAGCACACATAACTGCAGCGTTCGCAGAGTCAGGCCTGATCCCTGCGATCGCTAACATTTTTTTTGTGGTAGCGTTTTGATTCAGTCGCTTCAGTCAGGAGCTTTTTTACCTGTGAATCTCAAAAAAATAAAAAAAAATAAAATAGTTGTCGTTTTATTGTTCTCTCTCTCACTCTATTCTCTCTCTATTGTTGCTCTTTTTTTACTCCATTCTATTCTGCAATGTTTTATTATGTTTTATCATGTTTTATCATGCTTGCTTTTCAGGTATGTAATTTTGTTTACTGTGTTTTAGTGTTAAGCATTTTTTTGTTTTCAGGTGCGCCATTCAGTTGCAACGCGGATTTATTTATCTTGACAGCAACAGCGTTTGCTCCCACGATACATAAAGCCGCGACTCCAACGCTGTAGGAGGTGATTTCACCACCACAGTTAAAAAAAAGAGCATATATGCCGAAGCATGGGGGCAGCAGGGGGGGGGGGGAGGAGCGATTGGCTCCTAATGCCACGTACATACGGTCGAAATTCCGACCGTGTGTACACGGCATAACTTTTGCGGGAGGATGCCCCCATGCATCGGCATATATAAATGGTGCATGTATGCCCATCATTAGAAGTGGGTGGATGAAGGGAGGTATTCTAATGGTGGGCATACCCACCAATCAATCTCTTTTTTTTCGTTCAGCCAAGAGGCTGCATGAAAAAAAAAAAGATTACAATATATGTCCAGTATGTTGCTGGACTTTGAATGGTTATACCAGAATGATGCCTGCAGGTTTAGGTATCATCTTGGTATCATTCTTTTCAGCCAGTGATCGGCTTTCATGTAAAAGCAATTCTAGCGGGTAATTAGCCTCTAGACTGCTTTTACAAGCAGTGGGAGGGAATGTCCCCCCTCCCGGATATAAACCGCGCCATTGGGAAATTGGGAAAGCATTTTATCACACCAATCTTGGTGTGGTCAGATGCTTTGAGGGCAGAGGAAAGATCTAGGGTCTAATAGACCCCAATTTTTTCAAAAAAAGAGTACCTGTCACTGCCTATTGCTATCATAGGGGATATTTACATTCCCTGAGATAACAATAAAAATCATAACAAAGAAAAAAAATGGAAGGAACAGTTTAAAAATAAAATAAAAAAGCTAAATAAATAAAAAAAAAAAAACCCAAAAAAAAAAAAAAAAAAAGCACCCCTGCCCCCCCTTCTCTTGCGCAAAGGCGTACACAAGCGTTGGTCTGGCGTCATATGTAAACAGCAATTGCACCATGCATGTGAGGTATCACCGCGAAGGTCAGATCGAGGGCAGTAATTTTAGCAGTAGACCTCCTCCGTGAATCTAATGTGGTATCATGTAAAGGCTTTTAAAGGCTTTTAAAAATGTATGTAGTTTGTCGCCACTGCGTGTTTGTGCGCAATTTTAAAGCATGTCGTGTTTGGTATCCATGTACTCGGCCTAAGATCATATTTTTTATTTCATCAAAAATTTGAGCAATATAGTGTGTTTTAGTGCATTAAAATAAAAAAAAGTGTATTTTTTCCACAAAAAATGCGTTTGAAAAATCGCTGCGCAAATACTGTGTGGAAAAAAAAAAAATGCAACACCCACCATTTTAATCTGTAGGGCCTTTGCTTTAACATTATATATAGTGTTTGGGGGTTCAACGTAATTTTCTTGCAAAAAAAAAATATGTTTTCATGTAAACAAAAAGTGTCAGAAAGGGCTTTGTCTACAAGTGGTTAGAAGAGTGGGTGACGTGTGACATAGGCTTCTAAATGTTGTGCATAAAATGCCAGGACAGTTCAAACCCCCCCCAAATGACCCCATTTTGGAAAGTAGACACCCCAAGCTATTTGATGAGAGCAATGTTGAGACCATTAAATATTTTTTTTTTTTGTCCCAAGAGATTGAATAATGAAAAAAAAAAAAATATATATATATTTTTTTTTACAAAAAGTTGTCACTAAATGATATATTGCTCAAACATGTCATGGGCATATGTGGAAATACACCCCAAAATACATTCTGTTGCTTCTCCTGAGTACGGGGATACCACATGTGTGGGACTTTTTGGGAGCCTAGCTGCGTACGGAACCCCAAAAACCAATCACCGCCTTCAGGCTTTCTAAGGGTGTAATTTTTTTATTTCACTTCTCACTGCCAATCACAGTTTCGGAGGCCATGGAATGCCCAGATGGCATAAAACCCCCCAAAATGACCCCATTTTGGAAAGTAGACACCCCAAGCTATTTGCTGAGAGGTATGGTGAGTATTTTGCAGATCTCGCTTTTTGTCACAAAGTTTTGAAAATTTAAAAAAAGAAAAAAAAATGTTTTTTTCTTTACTTTCTTCATTTTCAAAAACAAATGAGAGCTGTAAAATACTCACCATGCCTCTCAACAAATAGCTTGGGGTGTCTACTTTCCAAAATGGGGTCATTTGGGGGGGTTTTGTGCTATTTTGGCATTTTATGGCCTTCGAAACGGTGATAGGTAGTGAGGAGTGAAATCAAAAATTTGCACCCTTAGAAATCCTGAAGGCGGTGCTTGGGTTTCGGGGCCCCGTACGCGGCTAGGCTCCCAAAAAGTCCCACACATGTGGTATCCCCATACTCAGGAGAAGCAGCAAAATGTATTTTGGGGTGCAATTCCACATATAACTATGGCATGTGTGAGCAATATATCATTTAGTGACAACTTTTTGAAAAAAAAAAAAAAAAAAAAAAAAAATCTTTTTTATTTTTGTCTTTATTCAATCACTTGGGACTAAAAAAAAAAATATTCAATGGGCTCAACATGCCTCTCAGCAAATAGCTTGGGGTGTCTACTTTCCAAAATGGGGTCATTTGGGGGGGTTTTGTACTTCTCTGCCATTTTAGCACCTCAAGAAATGAAATAGGCAGTCATAAATTAAAAGCGGTGTAAATTCCAGAAAATGTACTCTAGTTTGTAGACGCTATAACTTTTGCGCAAACCAATAAATATACGCTTATTGGCATTTTTTTTACTAAAGACATGTGGCTGAATACATTTTGGCCCAAATGTTTGACTAAAATTGAGTTTATTAGATTTTTTTTATAACAAAAAGTAGAAAATCTCTTTTTTTTTTCAAATTTTCGCTCTTTTTCCGTTTATATCGCAAAAAATAAAAATCACAGAGGCAATCAAATACCATCAAAAGAAAGCTCTATTTGTGGGAAGAAAAGGACGCAAATTTCGTTTGGTTACAAAATTGCATGACCGCGCAATTACCAGTTAAAGTAGTGCAGTGCGAAATTGAAAAAAGACCTCTGGTCCTTTGGCTGCCAAATGGTCCGGGGCTGAAGTGGTTAAAGTGCATTTGAACCTATAAAATGAAATTCAGTGTTGCTCATCATGCATCTTTAGACTATAGCAGCCCTGTGCCGTTATTCTTTTCTCTGCTGATCAATGCAGTATTAACTTCAGATCCATGCATTGTGTTGTAAATGACAGTTCCTGTTCCCAGGTGACAATGCTTACCATAAAGCTTGGGTGAAACCTTGTGCGCTGCTAAAAACTAAATGCTATAAATTTGTAACAGCTGCTGACACTCCCCACACCTTCCCACAATGTGAAAATAAAGACCTGTATATATTGTTATATATACCTGTGCATGTGCACAGGTATATATAAATGTGTCGTGCTCTAAATTCCAAAAATATATATTTTTGTAATCCAAACTCTAAAAAATAAAAATATAATAATAATAATACTCCTGTCCCAATATGAAAATGCTGTGATGCTAATCAAATATGAATGCAATAAATATATGAAAATTATTAAATGTATGAAGTGAAAAATATATAAAAAAAATTATATATAAAAAAAATGTATATAAAAAGTGCTCGTGCTCCGTGAATCCCAAACACTATAACGTGAAATAATCAATATAATGCAATAAAGTCCATACAGTAATTCAACAAAAGTCCATATTAATGAATAACGTGGCAAGTGACTTCATGCAATTTGTGCTCTCCTCCCTCGTCAGCCTGAATATTTTTGTATCAGCCGATGATCTGGATGCTTTATGGTATATATTTATTCCTGTGCTGGCTGCTGTATGTGGACACTTCACACTGATAACCTGGAGAGAGTTGTGCAGCCACTGTGAGCAGGAGGTTATCTCCACCATGTCCCATAAGAAGAGTAATAAAGGCGTACAATAGTGTAATACCATTTATGAAATACTTTAATCCTTTTAAAACATAGTATACATACAACTCACATTTTGTGAGCACTTTTTTTATATACATTTTTTTTATATATAATTTTTTTTTTATATATTTTTCACTTAATGCATTTAATAATTTTCATATATTTATTGATTTATTGCATTTATATTTGATTAGAATCACAGCATTTTCATATTGGGACAGGAGTATTATTATTATATTTTTATTTTTTAGAGTTTGGATTACAAAAATATATTATTTTTGGAAATTAGAGCGCGACACATTCATATATACATGTGCACATGCACATGTATATATAACAATATATTACCATAAAGCTTACAATGCAGTGGTGGCATTATTGCCTAATGTGCACATTCCCGCTGTGGGACTACAGGCTGCTATGGTACTGCATTGCATGCCTGTAAATATCCCAATGTACAGCATGCAGCAGTGAAAAACGGCAGCACAATTTACTGGAAGCAGAAGTCTGGGCGCTTGTCGGTACAGTTGTGTTCAAAATAATAGGAGTCCAACATCATTACCCAGATCAATCACTGTTTTTGGTATAAATTATATTGCTACATAGTAAATAATTTATTAGTAGGTGTAGAAGAGTAATAGAAAATGAAATCCAACAGACCCAACAGTCACGATATGCATGCTGCTGATTTTGTGTAATTGAATTGTTAATTGAAAGAGCGTTTTTAAAATAATAGCAGTGTGGAGTTTAATTAGTGAGGTTGTTCAGTCTTTAAAAAAAAAAAAACAGGTGTCAAACAGGTGACCCTTATTTAAGGATGAAGGCAGCAATGTACATTCTGGGTATAGTGCTGTCAGAAACCATGAAATCAGGCCGAGACAGAAGTACAGTAAAAATCACACTTGTTTAATAATAAAAGAAAAAAAGAACAAAACGTAGTCAAAACATAGCCAAAGTTCAGTAACCGAAAGGATAGTCAGCCAAGCCAGAAGTCAGGGATCAATGTAGTGGAACAGCAAGCAGAATCTGGAGCTAGAAGGGATGTCAGCAAACCAAGCCTTGAACAGGATCGTAGGAAATAGTTTCTGTGATGTTGACCAAGACGAAGGCAGAGATCTTAAGTAGGCAGGACTGACGAGCAGGATATCATCAACAGCTGAGTAACTGTGGAGCTGGCAATTAGCCGACAGCTGAGCGACCAGCCGACAAGTGCATTTCTCTTTGAAAATCTGGAGCAAAATGGGTCGTTCCAGGCATTGTTCAGAAGAACAGCGTACTAAAACCAGAATGACATGGAAGAAAACTACCATTCGAATGGATTGAATAGCCAAAATGGCAAAGACTCAGTCAATGATTAGCTCCATGGTGATGAAAGAAGGTATAAAGTTACCTGTGAGTATTGTAACAATTAGAAGACACATATGTGAAGCCAAGCTAATCGGCAAGAAGCCCCCACAAAGTCCCATGGTTGGAAAAACGACATGTGCTGAATAGGTTACAATTTGCCAAAGAACACATTGACTGACCTAAAGAGAAATGGCACAACATTTTGTGGACTGATGAAAGCAAGATTGTTCTTTTTGGGTCTAGGGGCTGTAGACAGTTTGTCAGACAACCCCCAAACACTGAATTCAAGCCACAGAACACTGTGAAGCATGGTGGCACAAGCATCATGATATGGGGATGTTTCTCATACTATGGTGTTGGGCCTATTTATCAAAATACTTGAATAGGTCATGTTGCCTTATGCTGAATTGGAAATGCCCCTGAAATGGGTGTTTCAACAAGACAACGACCCCAAACACACCAGTTAGTGAGCAGCATCTTGGTTCCAGACCAACAAGATTAACATTATGGAGTGGCCAGCCCAATCCCTGTTCCTTAACCCAATAGAAAACTTGTGGGATGACATAAAAAATTCTGTTTGAGGTAAAACCAAGAAATGCAGAGGAATAGTGGAATGTAGTGCAATCGTCCTGGGCTGGAATACCTGTTCACAGGTATCAGAAGTTGGTTGACTGCATGCAACACAGATGTGAAGCAGGTGACAGAAACAGTGGTTATACAACTAAATATATATTATATACAACTAAATATTAGCTCAGTGATTCACAGGAAAGCTAAATCTTCAAACATTTCTCAGTTTATACAGTAAATGTTTGAGTTTGTAAAGAAAAATGCAGACACTGCTATTTTTTGGAAAAGCCCAATATTCCTTTTTCTTCACTTTATGTAAAGTAAAAATGTTTTGATTTGGAATAGACTGTGCAGTGCTTCCAATGCATTTGTATGTATGGAAATAAAAGCTATGTAAAGGATTTTGATCTTTACTCACATTTTTTTAAACACACTGCTATAATTTTTAACACAACTGTATGTCACTATAAGTGGGTTTTTGCCACCCCATCTATAGCTGTGCACAGAAAGAAGGGATCATCAGGTGGTCACGGCTTCCCTTAAACGTCAAGAGAAAAACATGATTTTACTGGATAGAATTTACATGCTCCCAAGAAAACAAGAAAGTCCTTTACAGTGGATGATCCCCACTTGCTCTTGAACACTCATGTGTGCCCCATTTAACACCCCCCCCCCCCAATCCAGGGCACCCTCATGTGATAAAATGTTGAGGTCCTTGAAGTCTTTTTAGTATCACAAGGTCAGCTTTGAGAATGAATTTCCTGTAGGCCACTAGATTTTACTCACTGTGAAATTATGGCTTTCAAATCATTTGGCAATCATTTTAAATTCCTCACCAGACTCATAAGCATCCACAACCTTCTTCAAAGGGACTTTGGGAGCTGTTTTGATCTTGTCCTAATAAAACACAAGTCAATAGGAAAGCGAGTTCCATCCTAACCCTGACCCTACAGTGGATATAAAAAGTCTACACACCCTTGTTAAAATGTCAGGTTTCTGTGATGTAACAAAATGAAACAAAGATAAATAATTTCAGAACTTTTCCCACCTTTAATGTGACCTATAAACTGTACAACCCAGTTAAACAACCAACAGAAATATTTTAGGTGGAGGGAAGTAAAAATAAAAAAATATAGTTGCACAAGTGTGCACACCCTTAAAATAATACCTTTGTTGAAGCACCTTTTGATTTTTTTATAGCACTGGGTCTTTTTGGGTAATAGTCCATCAACAAGGCACATATTGACTTGCAATATTTGGCCACTCTTTGCAAAAACACTCCAAATCTGTCAGATTGTGAGGGCATGTCCTGTGTATAGCCCTCTACAGATCACCCCACAGATTTTCAAATCAGATTTATGTCTGGGATCTGGCTGGGCCATTCCAAAACGTTAACCTTCTTCTGTTGATTTAGATGTATGCTTTGGGTCGTTGTCCTGCTGAAAGATGAAGTTCTTATTCATGTTCAGCTTTCTAACAGAAGCCTAAAAGATATTGTGCCAATACTGACTGGTATTTGGAACTGTTTATAATTCCCTATATCTTGACTAAGGCCCCTGTTCCAGCTGAAGAAAAACAGCCCCAAAGCATGGTGCTGCCACCACCATGCTTCACTGTGCGTATGGTGTTCTTTTGGTGATGTGCGGTTTTGTTTTTGTGCCAAACATATCTTTTGAAATTATGGCCAAAAAGTTCAACCTTGGTTTCATCAGACCATAACACATTTTCCCACATGCTTTTGGGAGACTTCGGATGTGTCTTTACAAAATTTAGCCGGGCTTGGATATTTGTAAGAAAATGCTTCCGTGTCGCCACTCTACACCGTAGCCCAGACATATGAAGAATACGGGAGATTGTTGTCACATGTACCACACAGCCATAACTTGCCACAGGGACTGCCCTGTCATCCGCCAGCTCAGCGGGAATCAACGGAGCGATCCCCAGCTGAGCAAGCGGATGTTCACGGGCGGATCATTACGGATCCGTCCCGTGTGAAAGGGGCCTTAGAAGCGCTCTGCGGACCATGGCTTTTCCTGTAGGATGCGACTAAGAAAATGTCAGGAAATATCTACTAGAACAGCTGAACTTTATTTGGGGTTAATCAGAGGCACTTTAAATGATGGCAGGTGTGTACCGACTCCTATTTAACATGAGTTTGGATGTGATTGCTTAATTCTGAACACAGCTACATCCCCAGTTATAAGAGGGTGTGCACACTTATGCAACCACATTATTTTTTTATTTTTACCCCCCTGGGGTTTAAATACAACATAAGACAAGTTCCATTTGCATACTCCCTAGTGGGGTTCTAATCATTGGAACCTAATCTGTAAGTATACCCTTATCTATAGGCACAAAGATTTAATGTTTATCTGTTCAAACATGTTGAAACCCTTTAAGGTGAACCTGGACCATGATTCTTTGTGCTGCTTAAGTGTCAGTTTATTCCATATACTATTTCTGGTAGCCACATATTGGCTACCATTGCTGACCTCTTCTCAATGTGATCATTGCCTGGCTGAAGTGCAAAGACAAAGCCATCCTGTTTCCAAGGTGAAGATGCCAAACTGTGCCCCCTCAAGTGGAATAGTGGGTGGATGCGAGTTAATAGCAACACATGGAAAAATGTTCAAGCTTCAGTGGTGGTGACACTGGAAGGAAAAATGTCAATGCATCTGTGTGTACTGTATGTACCTGTGTAGGTGGTCTCACTGATGATGTCCTGGCATCAGTCATTTAGCTAGGGGGTCTAAGGGGATCGATTTTAGGAGGGAGTTTGGCAGGCAGCGAAGAGGCATTGGGGTTGATTTACTAAAACCGGAGAGTGCAAAATCTGGTGTAGCTGTGCATGGTAGCCAATCAGCTTCCAACTTCAGCTTGTTCAACTAAACTTTGACAAAGAGACAGTGGGAATAATTTGTGCCAAACCATGTAAACACCTGTCTGCTGCCTTTGCAGCTAAAGGGGAGCAGTTAGGGGGATGGTAACCACGAGTTATTACCACTCCCACAACCGCAAGTGTAAACAAGCCCTAAAAGAAGGTAGGGTGGCTATGAGAGAGGTAGAGGGGAGCTCTGGTGCCAACTTGCTCCCCCCACATCACATGACAAGGGGAGGTAAACAGAAGAAAAGTCTGCCACATTGCCCAGAAGGGGTCCATGCTGAGAAGGAGGTGTTCTCAACATTAGTGTTGTCCTGCCTGCTCTTATCTGCTCACTTTAAGCTGCTGTTGGAGGATAAGAAATAAGAATCCTCCCTCTAGCAACTATCGCAGCCCCTGCATTGTGCTCCATTCTGAATGACAGAAGTGATGGCACCCAGTGGACCCGTCCAGGCCTGGACTGGAACAAGAAATAGCAACCAATAGTTTTGAGAAGTGATTGAGACTTGGGAAGGATAACCACCAATCCACTGCCAGCCTAGAGAATACAGAGTAGGGCAAGCAGCCTGGCAGCCCCAGCAACTGCCTGGTGTGCCCTATGACCAGTCTGGACATACATCATCAGTCCAAGGACCCTCATACAACTCTGCAGGAAGGACCTGTGTTGCCTGTGGAACAGTTTTGTTAAATTTATAACTTAATTTTTTTTTTTAAGAAAGCCCTTTTTGACATT
Organism: Lithobates sylvaticus; assembly: GCA_028564925.1. Taxonomy (NCBI): domain Eukaryota; kingdom Metazoa; phylum Chordata; class Amphibia; order Anura; family Ranidae; genus Lithobates; species Lithobates sylvaticus. The sequence goes on from CM053032.1 coordinate 197,050,538, forward strand.
CTAGTGTCCAGCACCAACCAGACTTTTAGACAAGCCTCCAATGAGATTTCCACTTATGTTTTCCCAGTTCAGTATGGGAAAATGAAATGAAGAGCCCGATTAACTTCTATTGGGAACACAAACTGTTAAAAATATCCTTCCCCAGATGCGTTGATACACAATATCAGATATATTGTTTTTTGCCAAATTTTTACTGCTGTAGTTCGCATTGTGTCTGTCAATAATATCAATCTGAGATAAGAATATTGGAACTATGCGTTAAGGAGTTTAAAATGCACGTACCGTATATACTCAAGTATAAGCCGAGTTTTTCAGCACATTTTTTTGTGCTGAAAGTGCCCCCCTCGGCTTATACTCGAGTCAAGCACTTTTCTGCAGCAAAAAAAAAAATTTCCGACCCGACTTTGGGGCCCCGTATCTCGGGGCCACTTGAGTCCTAAATTTGGTGTGCCAACCCAGTGGACCTAGCACTATAACATATCCAAATATGGGGTTCCTAGCCCTAAGTGGCCCCGAGATACGGGGCCCCAAAGTCGGTTCGGAAAATGTCATTCTCTGCTGCAGAAAAGTGCTTGACATTTTCTGACCCGAATTTGGGGCCCCATATCTCAGGGACACTTGGTGCTAGGAACCCCAAATTTGGCATTCAAACCCAGTTGAACTAGCACTACAACATATCCAAAGATGAGGTTCCTAGCACTAAGTGGCCCCGAGATACAGGGCCCCAAAGTCGGTTCAGAAAATGTCATTCTCTGCTGCAGAAAAGTGCTTGAGATTTTCTGACCCGAATTTGGGGCCCCATATCTCGGGGACACTTGGTGCTAGGAACCCCAAATGTTGTATTCCAACCCAGTGGAATTAGCACTACAACATATCTACAGATGGGGTTCCTAGCACTAAGTGACTCTGAGATACAGGGCCCCAAATCGGTCAACTGTGTCCATCTGCATGGGCACAGTGAGGCTGCAAATGGGCATCGTTGACCCTCTTTTCCACTTACAGTAGCTGCGCATTTCTCACCCTAGGCTTATACTCGAGTCAATAAGTTTTCCCAGTTGTTTGTGGTAAAATTAGGTGTCTCGGCTTATATTCGGGTCGGCCTATACTCGAGTATATACGGTACCCAAAAAAAATCTAACACAACTGAAGCAGTTGTCCATGAAGCAGTGGGGTGAAGGGCTGTTGACGGCAGTGGGGGGAGAATTGTTAGGTGGTTGGGGGTATGGGGGCGGTGGTGAGTGGGAAGGGTCTGGAAACTGCTAGGGGGGCTTTTGGAAGTGGGCGGGGTTGTCGGTTGTGGGGGGGGGTATAGGTGAGTATTATCAAGGTGGTCCACTCTACTGTGTGGGTTGAGTAGTGTGTGGGGTGTGCGGTAGGTTTTTTGGGTTTTTGTTGTTGTGGTATGGGATTTGGGGGGTTGGAGGGGTGTGTGTTAATTGGGTAGGTGGACGGGTGTCGGTGGGAGTGGTGTGGGATTTTTGTTGTTGTCGGTGGGGTCGAGTGGGTTGGACATTTGGGTGGTTACGAGCTGGGTGCTTTGGGGTGGGGTTAGTGATATGGTATGGAGGTGTTTGGTATGGTTTACGTTTTGTTGAGGGTGGTAGGGCAGGCCTCGGTGGGGGGGGTGGTTAGGGTTTAGGGATGGGGGACTTCTTATGCCATGGTGGTGTTCGAAGAGGTGGCGGGGGCAGTTAGGAGTGTTTGTATGGTGGTGGGTGTCAGAGTTGTGTTGGGTGGTGGTGGTGGAGGGGGGCGGCTTTAGGGTACGTATGCTATGGGGTTCGGGCTGGGGTTAGGGTGTGGGGCAACCGGTGTGGGGTGGGGCGGTGCGGCTTGTATATGAACCTCCGTATGTACAAGGCAGGTAGTGGAGGAGGGTTGAAATTGTGGAGAGTTGGTTTGGTGTTGTGGGTAGGCTTTGGTGTAGTTGTGTCTTTTAGGGTGGGTTATGTTTTTTGTGGGGGGAGTTGTGGCCGGAGGGGTTCTTCTGTAACGATGTGTTTCGTAGGGGGGGTGTGTTAGGGTGTTGGTGAGCTGGGAAGGGCTGTTTATGCAGGTACATTTGTGTGTGGGAATGTGAGGGTGTCGGTGGGGTTGGTTGTGGTGCCGTTTGTTTGGGGGGATTAGCGTTTGTGGATTGTGGGAGTTTATGTGGGGTGTTGTCCATGAAGCAGTAGACCTGGTAAATGCCAGAAGACAGTTGGACCTAAGTCAAACACTACAGGTCTTAACGGACACAGGATATTTACTGGATTAACAGTGCTATGAAAGGTGACCTTCCAAGAACACAATGGCACAATTTTCATACTTTTGGCTCTGTATGCCAACAGAATAAAATTAAAACGAAACAATCCAAATGAATTTGAAGCGCAGACTTTCAGGGAGTTGAACATAAAAATCAAGTACAAATTTAACTGCAACCATTTTTATACACAGTCCCCCCATTTTCAGGGGCTCACATTTAATTAAGATTATATTCATTTGTTCAAATAAAATGTTAATTTTTTATATTTTGTTGAGAATCTTTTACTGGCAATGACTGCCTGAAGTCTGGAACCCATGGACATTACCAAAGACTGGGTTTCCTCCTTTCTTATGCTTTGCCAGGCTCTAACTGCAGCTGTCTTCAGTTGTCCTTTGTGGGTCTTTCTGCCTTTAGTTTTGCCTTCAGCAAGTGAAATGCATGCTCAATTGGGTTGAGATCAGGTGATTGACTCTGCCATTGCAGAATATTCCACTTCTTTTCCTTCAAAATCTCCTGGGTTGCTTTTGCAGTGTGTTTTGGATCATTGCCCATCTGTACTGTGAAGCACCATCCAATCAACTTTGCTGCATTTGGCTGAATCTGGGCTGACAGTATATCTCTAAACACTGCAGAATTCATCCTGCTGCATCTGTCTTCTGTCACATCATCAATAAACACCAATGACCCAATGCCACTGGAAACCATGCATGCTCATGCCATCACACTGCCTCCACCATGTTTTACAGATGACGTTGTGTGCTTTGGATCATGAGCTGTTCCAAGCCTTCTCCACACTTTTTTCTTCCTGTCATTCTGGTACAGATTAATCTTAGTTTCATCCATCCAAGGAATGCTTTTCCAGAACTGGCCTGGCTTTTTTAGATGTTTTTTGGCAAAGTCTGATCTGGCTTTTCTATTCTTCAGGCTTATGAATAGTTTGCACCTTGTGGTGAACCCTCTGTATTTGCTCTCATGAAGTCCTCTCTTGATTGTAGACTTTGACAATGATACGCCCACCTCCTGGAGAGCACTCTTCACCTGTCTGGATGTTGTGAATGGGTTTTTCTTTACCATAGAGAGGATCCTGCGATCATCCACCACTGTTGTCTTCCGTAAACGTCCAGGCCTTTTTATGTTGCTGAGCTCACCAGTGTGTTCTTCTTTCCTCAGAATGTACCAAACTGTTGATTTGGCCACTCCTAATGTTGCTACTATCTCTTTGATGGATTTGTTTAGTTATTGAAGCCTTACAAAGGCCTGTTTCACTTGTGTGGACAACTCCTTTGAATGCATGATGTAGGTTCACAGCAATAGATTCCAAATGCAAATACCACATTTAGAATCAACTTTTTTGATAAAGAAATAACAAAAAAGAAGGAGTAGCCCACACCTGGCCATGAAACAGCTTTTGATTCAATTGTCCAATTACTTGGTTCCTTGAAAAAAGGGGGATGGCTATTCTTAAGAGCTATAATTCCTAAACCCTTCCTCCGATTTGGATGTACATACCCTCAAATTAAACCCGAGAGTGTGCACTTTCAGCTCATTTTTTAGCCCATTATAGAACTATAGCTGGAATATGTCTTGGTAAATACCTGAAAAAATCAAAAATTGTGCCTGTGTCCAAATATATATGGACCTAACTGTATACACTATTGGAAGCATTTTGTTATACATGTTTGTTTGTTTGATAAGTGCAACAAAATCTGTTGTGCTGTCCTGTGCCCTTGGCATTGTACAGATCTACATTTTGTGCACCCCATAAAATTAGAGCCCCCCCCCCCACCCCACACATTCCCCCCCCCCCCCCCCCATCACATCAAAGCACTACCTATTGGCTCCAGCAGCACAGCAGAGGGCGGGAGGTGGAACAGGTCTAGAGAACAGAATTCTGGAGGACAGGCTTGCATACCTCCTGCCCTGGATCAGCATAAAAAAAATTGTCCAAAGGAGGTTTACGTATAAAACTGCATTTATTACACAATATATGTAAATAAGTACAATCAAGAAAGAAAGATCCTGGATTTCAAGTATTTTGACAAGAGTTTGATGGATTACATGGTTGCCTAAAATAAATAGAGATGGACATAGAAATGTTATAAATGGCAAAATAAAAAGGATGCAAGCAAACATTAAAATGTATGTAACCCACAACAGTAAATGTCTCTTATCTGCATTCTTTTGGTCATTTGGAAAGTATTGTAGTAGTATAGTAAAAGACAACTTGGTAAAGTTGACATTATTCAGTCCACCAAAATCGAGCTGTGTGCATTTGTGGCAGATTAACAGGTATTTATATTCACCTAGGTGGATGCAGCATTGATCTGAAGCTGAATCTGTCCCGATGGCCCTGTAGTGGGAACTGAGCAATCAAGCACCGCTGATCGCTCAATTCTCCTCCTCTGCTCTGAGCAGAGACTGTCAATCAGGGGTTCTCTCTGCTCTGCCCTCCCCGCACACTCCCTGGAGCACTGGGCTGTGGAGGGGAAGGGAGGGGTTGGCTCTGGCTCTCGGTGGACCACTGAGAGGTTGAGCCAGGTGCCGAGCCATGTTTCTGGGTGGATCCCAACCCTATGGTCGGGATCTTTCCAGAGCCTGATGTGACATCAGCCAACAGCAGGCTTCAGAATGAACTGCACTCCTGTGATCCACAGGAGAAGTATAGCCAAAAAAGCTTTGCCTATACTTCTTTAACCACTTGCTGACCAGCCTCCGCAGTTATACTGTGGCAGGTTGGCTCAGCTGCACAATTCGTTGTAGGTGTACGTCAGGCTCGTACATGGCGATCTGTGTACGATCGGGCATTAACACACAAGCTCCTTCCCATTGGCAAGAGGGGGAGCCAAACAGCAGTGACAGATGTGTAAAAAAGGCAAAACTCCGTTCTGACAGGGGAGAGCACACAGATCCAGTCTTTCTGCTATGCAGGAAGATGGATCTGTGTGTTGTCCCAGTGAGCCCCTCCCATATTACAGTTAGAACACACAGTGAGGGAAACACAGTTAACCCCTTGATCTCCCCTGATGTTAACCCCTTCTTTGCCAGTGTCAGTAGTACAATAACAGTGCATATTTTTAGAACCGATTACTGTAGTAATGTCATTGGTTCCCAAAAAAAGTGTCAAAAATGTAGGTGTACGATCTGTCCGCCACAATGTCGCAGTCACACTAAAAATCACTGATCGCCGCCATTACTAGTTGAGGAATAATAGCAAACATGCTGAAAAAACTGATATTTGGTTTACATTTAATTTAATTTTATTTTTTTTAATTTCAAAACCTAACAAAAAAAAGTTGCATTGCAATGCCCTGCAGAGCATAACAATTACATACACGTTTTAAAATAAGCAAACAATGCAGTACGCATTAAAAACAAATTGAAGTATTCATTAACCACTTCAGCCCCGGAAGGATTTACCCCCTTCCTGACCAGAGCGTTTTTTGCGATTCGGCACTGTCGCTTTAACTGACAATTGCGCGGTCGTGCTGATGTTCACGGCGTCCCAATACTTTTGGTAATATAGTGTATTATTCTTGGTTTCTTTGCATGTATGGATTGCATGGGTTGTTATCAACATGTGGTGTCACGTCATGTTAAAAACACCTTTAGAAATACATTTATGTCGAAAAATGGTGACATGTTCAATACTTATTTTACCCGCTGTATCTGCAACAATTTTCCTACTTTTATGGTAAATCTGCAAGTAGGTCATTTGGGCACTCCAAAAAACCTTGTTCCAAGACTGATGGAATCTATACATTCACATCCAGGGAGTTGACACTCACTTCAGATCTCTGCAAACTCATACTTTGGGGGTACTATTCTGGATGAAATATTCTGACATTTCCTTTAGTGCTCTGTATCGATGAGAAATGCTGTTCTTCACTTCCTTCGGAAGTTCTGCATACCTGCAAGCGAAAGGTTGACATTTGTTTAAAGCAAAAAAAAAAAAAAAAAAATCTGATATATAGAGATATAATCACAGTTAAAAGTTTATGAAGAAAGAAAACATGTAAAAAAATAATAATATTATTGTTTAATACAAAAAATCCTCAATTGTGTTAGGAGGCAGGAAGGGTCAGAGGAGAGAGAGTGATATTTATGGGTGAAGGTGAAAAAAAAATCCAAACCATCATGGCCCTGTGTGAAAAAGTGATTGACCCCTGCTTTAAGGAGATACATATATACATACATACAGTATGTTCTGTATCTTGTATGATTAGATTTTACTTTGAAGTTTGCAAGCCCACAAAATGGTAACAGATTAAAGTAGCATTGCAAATCCTACTTGACAGGAAACGGATTGACCATCGGATATTAAACAACAGATTACATAAATTTTATATGGATTTAAAGAAGACAATAAAAAATAAAAATAAACACAAAATAGCGATCTTCCTTTTTTGCGCAGTTGTGACAATGTAGCATTTTTAACACTTAAAAAAAAAAAATGTTAATAAAAAAATTTAAACAAATATTGTATATTAAAAGTGGTTGTGTAGTGGCTGTATATTAAAATAAATAAATCCTGATCCTTTAAAGCAGGATACACAGCATAGTGCTTGTGCTGTGTCATTTGTCCCTGTGTATGTTCTAAGAACCCTGGTTGATCCTCCCTGTTCCCATGTCCCCGATATAAACTGACCATGGTAATCATGACTGCTGATCCATGATACCATGGTCAGTTTATGGGACTCCATCATCCCACAGTCTCTCCTCTCTCCCTCCCTGCCTGCCTGTCAGCTTGGGAGTCTGTGTGTGATCCATCTCCTCCCCGCAGCTATAGGTGTAAACTTACTACTGAGAAATCCTGTAATCCCCTCTCTTACAGAGGATATAATGTGCAGTATCTGTTTTTTTTTTTTAAATGATTCCGCAAAACACCTTATTTACATCACCGCTGGGCACTCACATGACCTTCTGTTTCTCTCCTCCTCTCCTCCCAGCTGACATCAGTGGGGAATCTCAGCCTCTCCCACTGTAGTGCTCAGATCGGGAAGGAGAGCGCTGGCAGGTCACGAGAGTGCCCAGCGGTGCTGTAAAATTCGTTATTTTGCAGAATGATTTAAAAAATATATATATAAATAAAAAACACATTTTATCACCCTGTAAGAGAGGGGATTACAGGATTTCTCAGTAGTGACTTTACAACCGCTTTAAATCCATTAATCCAGGGAAGGCATGGCATCACATACAAAAAGACATATTTAGTATGTAGAGTCTGGATTACACTTTGTATTATCCTTTGGAAATCTATGCAAACCCCTAAACTCAATCTTTTTTTCAGTATGCTTGGCACCATGCCTCTCTGCAAAGTTTTCAGAAACAGGTAGTTATATATGAGGAGAGAGAAAAAGATGATAGAGATAGAGATGATAGAGATGATAGAAATAGAGATGGAGAGGATAGAGATGGAGAGGATAGAGATGGAGAGGATAGAGATGGAGAGGATAGAGATGGAGAGGATAGAGATGGAGAGGATAGAGATAAAGAGGATAGAGATGGAGAGGATAGAGATAAAGAGGATAGAGATAAAGAGGATAGAGATAAAGAGGATAGAGATGGAGATGATAGAGATGGAGATGATAGAGATGGAGATGATAGAGATGGAGATGAGATGATAGAGATGGAAATGAGATGATAGAGATGGAGATGAGATGATAGAGATGGAGGAGATAGAGATGGAGATGGAGGTGATAGAGATAGATCACACACACATGATCTTGTTGAGGGAACGGTGGGGTATGTGGCAGGGGTGGTTGTCTTTACTAAGGCTGGAGTGTCCATACTGGCCAGGGATGAGTCAGTAATTGCTAGGATGCTGGTGGCTGCACGCTTAATAGCCACCAAGGAGTCCTGAGGCCTGATTCACACCTATGCATTTTTAGCACTTTTTGCATTTTGCTGATTTGCACTACAGAACGTGTTCCATAGGAAACCATGGTAAATGGACTGTAGTGCAAATCTGCAAAATGCACAAAAAATGCATAGGTGTGAATCAGGCTTAAGATACCCCACTCTGAGGGCTGGTGTCTCTCTGTACACCAGCATAGAGGTGGCCTTAATTACAGCCAAATTTGATTATTTGTGAACTGGTTGTAATGTTTTTATTTGTCGCAGCAACCGTTTCTTAACCTGGCAGAAAAGATTACTACCTATATTACTAAACTAAACTTTTCTAAAATTAGGCCATTTTAAAAAGGAGCCATACCTCCAGAAAAGCATCATAACTACTTTTGAACTACTACGAAATCCCTGCTGTCTTTTGTCAACCAGTGTGAAATAAAGAGTCAGATTATTTTCTATAAGCAACACAAACAGTTTATGTTATTTGCCAAGTTTATTACTGCTGTACTCATCTCAGCACGCTGCAAACAAGACCAATCTGAGATAATGTTGAAAAGATTTGAACTATACCATAAGCTGGCCAAAGATGGACAGAGCCGAGATTCGATCCATTGATTGACTTGTGTACACAACCAGCCTGTCAGATTTTTTACATGCGATCACTGCTGGCGGCTATAGCCACTAACAGTAATCATTGCATTCTGCTGGACAGGAAGGCTCCCTAACAGTGCTGCGGAAGGAATTCCTCCATCAACACTGAGTGTGTTAATGGGGGAATCAAGCGATTTTCTTAACCACTTCAGCCCCGGACCATTTGGCAGCCAAAGGACCAGAGGTCTTTTTTCAATTTCGCACTGCACTACTTTAACTGGTAATTGCGCGGTCATGCAATTTTGTAACCAAACGAAATTTGCGTCCTTTTCTTCCCACAAATAGAGCTTTCTTTTGATGGTATTTGATTGCCTCTGTGATTTTTATTTTTTGCGATATAAACGGAAAAAGAGCGAAAATTTTGAAAAAAAAAGAGATTTTCTACTTTTTGTTATAAAAAAAATCTAATAAACTCAATTTTAGTCAAACATTTGGGCCAAAATGTATTCAGCCACATGTCTTTAGTAAAAAAAATGCCAATAAGCGTATATTTATTGGTTTGCGCAAAAGTTATAGCGTCTACAAACTAGAGTACATTTTCTGGAATTTACACCGCTTTTAATTTATGACTGCCTATTTCATTTCTTGAGGTGCTAAAATGGCAGAGAAGTACAAAACCCCCCCAAATGACCCCATTTTGGAAAGTAGACACCCCAAGCTATTTGCTGAGAGGCATGTTGAGCCCATTGAATATTTTTTTTTTTTAGTCCCAAGTGATTGAATAAAGACAAAAATAAAAAAGATTTTTTTTTTTTTCAAAAAGTTGTCACTAAATGATATATTGCTCACACATGCCATAGTTATATGTGGAATTGCACCCCAAAATACATTTTGCTGCTTCTCCTGAGTATGGGGATACCACATGTGTGGGACTTTTTGGGAGCCTAGCCGCGTATGGGGCCCCGAAACCCAAGCACCGCCTTCAGGATTTCTAAGGGTGCAAATTTTTGATTTCACTCCTCACTACCTATCACAGTTTCGAAGGCCATAAAATGCCAAAATAGCACAAAACCCCCCCAAAATGACCCCATTTTGGAAAGTAGACACCCCAAGCTATTTGTTGAGAGGCATGGTGAGTATTTTACAGCTCTCATTTGTTTTTGAAAATGAAGAAAGTAAAGAAAAAAAAAAAATTTTTTTTTCTTTTTTCAATTTTCAAAACTTTGTGACAAAAAGCGACATCCTGCAAAATACTCACAATACCTCTCAGCAAATAGCTTGGGGTGTCTACTTTCCAAAATGGGGTCATTTTGGGGGGTTTTATGCCATCTGGGCATTCCATGGCCTCCGAAACTGTGATTGGCAGTGAGAAGTGAAATAAAAAAATTACACCCTTAGAAAGCCTGAAGGCGGTGATTGGTTTTTGGGGTTCCGTACGCAGCTAGGCTCCCAAAAAGTCCCACACATGTGGTATCCCCGTACTCAGGAGAAGCAACAGAATGTATTTTGGGGTGTATTTCTACATATGCCCATGACATGTTTGAGCAATATATCATTTAGTGACAACTTTTTGTAAAAAAAATATATATATTTTTTTTTTTTCATTATTCAATCTCTTGGGACAAAAAAAAAAAATATTTAATGGGCTCAACATTGCTCTCATCAAATAGCTTGGGGTGTCTACTTTCCAAAATGGGGTCATTTGGGGGGGGTTTGAACTGTCCTGGCATTTTATGCACAACATTTAGAAGCCTATGTCACACGTCACCCACTCTTCTAACCACTTGTAGACAAAGCCCTTTCTGACACTTTTTGTTTACATGAAAACATATTTTTTTTTTGCAAGAAAATTACGTTGAACCCCCAAACACTATATATAATGTTAAAGCAAAGGCCCTACAGATTAAAATGGTGGGTGTTGCATTTTTTTTTTCCACACAGTATTTGCGCAGCGATTTTTCAAACGCATTTTTTGTGGAAAAAATACACTTTTTTTTATTTTAATGCACTAAAACACACTATATTGCTCAAATTTTTGATGAAATAAAAAATATGATCTTAGGCCGAGTACATGGATACCAAACACGACATGCTTTAAAATTGCGCACAAACACGCAGTGGCGACAAACTACATACATTTTTAAAAGCCTTTAAAAGCCTTTACATGATACCACATTAGATTCACGGAGGAGGTCTACTGCTAAAATTACTGCCCTCGATCTGACCTTCGCGGTGATACCTCACATGCATGGTGCAATTGCTGTTTACATATGACGCCAGACCAACGCTTGTGTACGCCTTTGCGCAAGAGAAGGGGGGGCAGGGGTGCTTTTTTTTTTTTTTTTGTTTTTTTTTTTTTTATTTAGCTTTTTTATTTTATTTTTAAACTGTTCCTTCCATTTTTTTTCTTTGTTATGATTTTTATTGTTATCTCAGGGAATGTAAATATCCCCTATGATAGCAATAGGCAGTGACAGGTACTCTTTTTTTGAAAAAAATGGGGTCTATTAGACCCTAGATCTTTCCTCTGCCCTCAAAGCATCTGACCACACCAAGATTGGTGTGATAAAATGCTTTCCCAATTTCCCAATGGCGCGGTTTATATCCGGGAGGGGGGACATTCCCTCCCACTGCTTGTAAAAGCAGTCTAGAGGCTAATTACCCGCTAGAATTGCTTTTACATGAAAGCCGATCACTGGCTGAAAAGAATGATACCAAGATGATACCTAAACCTGCAGGCATCATTCTGGTATAACCATTCAAAGTCCAGCAACATACTGGACATATATTGTAATCTTTTTTTTTTCATGCAGCCTCTTGGCTGAACGAAAAAAAGAGATTGATTGGTGGGTATGCCCACCATTAGAATACCTCCCTTCATCCACCCACTTCTAATGATGGGCATACATGCACCATTTATATATGCCGATGCATGGGGGCATCCTCCCGCAAAAGTTATGCCGTGTACACACGGTCGGAATTTCGACCGTATGTACGTGGCATTAGGAGCCAATCGCTCCTCCCCCCCCCTGCTGCCCCCATGCTTCGGCATATATGCTCTTTTTTTTTAACTGTGGTGGTGAAATCACCTCCTACAGTGTTGGAGTCGCGTCTTTATGTATCGTGGGAGCAAACGCTGTTGCTGTCAAGATAAATAAATCCGCGTTGCAACTGAATGGCGCACCTGAAAACAAAAAAATGCTTAACACTAAAACACAGTAAACAAAATTACATACCTGAAAAGCAAGCATGATAAAACATGATAAAACATAATAAAACATTGCAGAATAGAATGGAGTAAAAAAAGAGCAACAATAGAGAGAGAATAGAGTGAGAGAGAGAACAATAAAACGACAACTATTTTATTTTTTTTTATTTTTTTGAGATTCACAGGTAAAAAAGCTCCTGACTGAAGCGACTGAATCAAAACGCTACCACAAAAAAAAACTGTTAGCGATCGCAGGGATCAGGCCTGACTCTGCGAACGCTGCAGTTATGTGTGCTTAGTGTTTTGTAAGTGACAGTGATCGATCGATACTGCACTTGGGTGGGCTGGGCTGGGCGGAGGGGGAAAACGCAGGTGCTAGCAGGTATCTGGGCTGATCCCGCTAACAATGCGTTTTTTTTTTGGAACCCTAAACTGCTGGGACGCTAGTATAGATCTGATCAGATCAGATATTGATCTGTTCAGATACTGTGCCACTAAGGGAGGTGTATGCTTTGTGCGTGGGTGTTTGCGGTACTGGCACTAACCTGGGGCGACGCAGACCTTATTTGACCCTAAAACCTAATTGATATCACCCGCCGGGCGATCAGGGGGTTAAACCGTTATTGGGTAATAAATGGCGGGTGCCCTGACAGTATAAAAAACAAGCTAACTAACCAGCATCACCCGTAACAGTAATACAAAAAAAAAAACTGGTTACCTAGCGACACTAATGCAGCGATCAGAAAAACGATCGCTTAGTGACACTGGCAAAAGGGGGTGAAAGGGTTAACTAGGGGCAATCAGGGGGTTAAACCTTTATTAGGTAATATATGGGGGTACCTGACGCTATATAAAAACCTGACGGGGAACCTAAATAACGAAATAACTAACTGGCTAACCAGCGTCACCAGTGACAGTTATACAGTGATCACTGGTGAAAGGGTTAACTCTAGGGGCAATCAGGGGGTTAAAACCTTTATTTAGGTTGTAATATGGGGGTACCTGACCTATAAACCTATTTATGAACCTATATAAACATGGCGGTTACCTAAAAAAAAAAAACTGGTTACCTAGCGACACTAATGCAGCGATCAGAAAAACGATCGCTTAGTGACACTGGCAAAAGGGGGTGAAAGGGTTAACTAGGGGCAATCAGGGGGTTAAAACCTTTATTAGGTAATATATGGGGGTACCTGACGCTATATAAAAACCTGACGGGGAACCTAAATAACGAAATAACTAACTGGCTAACCAGCGTCACCAGTGACAGTTATACAGTGATCACTGGTGAAAGGGTTAACTCTAGGGGCAATCAAGGGGTTAAAACCTTTATTTAGGTTGTAATATGGGGGTACCTGACCTATAAAACTATTTATGAACCTATATAAACATGGCGGTTACCTAAAAAAAAAAAAATGGTTACCTAGCGACAGCAGTGACACTAATACAGCGATCAGAAAAACGATCGCTTAGTGACACTGGCAAAAGGGGGTGAAAGGGTTACCTGGGGGGCAATCAAGGGGTTAAACCTTTATTAGGGGGGGGTAGGGGGCTACCTTGGACCTAAAACTAACTGCCCTGACAGTTATTACAGTCACACTGACACTAAATGCAGTGATCAGTAAAAAAATGATCACTGCAATTAGTGACACTGTGACTGGGGGGGGGGGGGTGATCTGGGGGGTGATCAGGGGGTGACAGGGGGGTGGAATATGTGCCTAACTGTACTGGTGTCAGTGTAGTGTTGTGCACTAACCTTTACATGTTCGCCGCTCGGCGTCTCCGGTCACATAGACCGGCGCACCGAGCGTGACATCACTTCCGCCTTCCTGTCTATACAATAGACAGGAAGGGGAAGCTTTTCATTGGCCAGGAGCGATCGCGAGGGGGTGGCCAGAAACCACTGGCCGTCCCCTCGTCCCGGATCGCTCCTGAAGCGATCCCGACCGTCCCCGCCGGCGGAGGGGGGTCCGATCGGACCCCCCAACCGCCGGAAGAATGTCACGTACAGGTACGTGATTCTGCCTGTACGTGCCATTCTGCCGACGTATATATACAGGGGGCGGTCGGGAAGTGGTTAAGGAAAGAAAAACGCATATCTATGGGCAGCTTTAGAATGCACTTTGGAAAAAAAAAAAAAAGACTGAACGCAGTTCAAGCAGTTTGCCCATCAAGCAGTAGACCTGGTTAGTGCCAGCAGACACTTGGACCTGAGTCAAAAACTACAGGTCTTTATGGACACAGGATATTTATTGGATTAACGATGCTACGAAAGGTGACCTTCCAAGAACTCTTTTCAGTACACTAATGTCAGTATACTAAAGTGTAATGTCACCGTCCAGACAAATGTGATACTGTAAGACATGGCAGTGAAATATTAAACTCTGTAAATAATATTAATTTCCTGTTTTGTTCCCCTATGTCTGGGTACTCTATAAATACTCTAGGTTTATTGGGAAATGCTCAAATCTTGCTCTATGTTATAGGATTTGGTTTTCAGATCGGTAGATTTCACTACAGAACGTAATGTTCTCTAAAAAAAAAAAAAAAAATACAATATAATATAATATATCTATAGCTCTCTAAATATAGAGATATATATATATATCTCCTTAGATTATATATATATATATATATATATATATATATATATATATATATATATAAAAAAGGTATTGCAATAAAACTTTTTTTGAATGTACTTCGAAAAAAAAAAATATATATTGTTGTTGAACATTAAAAAATTCTCTCACCTAGATAATTCTACTTGCTACTGCTAATTCCTCAAGGAAAAGTCTTACTAAATATACACTGCTCCAAAAAATGAAAGCAGCACTTTTTAATCAGAGTATAGAATCACGTCAATTAAACTCCAGGGATATTGATCTGGTCAGTCAAAGCGGAGTTCCACTCAAAAGTGGAAGCTCCGCTTGTTTGCTTCCTCCACCCCTCTGGTGCCACATTTAGCACCCTTGGGGGGTCCCTGTTTTTGACAAGTCCCCTTCCCCACTTCCAGAAGACCTGGCTGCAGCGAGATACAGCAAGCTCCCCCGGAAGAACCCAAGCACCGATTGTAACATTGGCTGGGGTGCTGAAATTGCGGGATTCGTGAACAGGTAAGTGTCCCAATATTAAATGTCAGCAGCTACAGTATTTGTAGGGGATGGGAGCTGGAGCTCCGCTTTAAGTAGCAGAGGAGGTTGTTAATCGGTTTTAGCTGCATTGGTGTTAATTAAATTGACAAACAGGTGCACTAGATGGGCAACAATGAAAGAACCTCCAAAAACAGGAAAGATTTTTAGAGGTGGCATATATGACCACTGACTTTTTTTCCCCCCCACTCATCTTTTCTGACTTTTTCACTAGTTTTGTATTTGGCTAGGGTCAGTGTCACTACTGGTAGCATGAGGTGATACCTGGACCCTACAGAGGTTGCACAGGCAGTCCAATTCCTCCAGGATGGCAAATCAATACGTGCCATTGCCAGAAGGTTTGTTGTATCTCCCAGCACAGTCTACAGAGCATGGAGGAGATTCCAGGAGACAGGCAGTTACTTTAGGAGAGCTGGACAGGGCTGTAGAAGATCCTTAACCCATCAGCAGGACCGGTATCTGCTCCTTTGTGCAAAGAGAAACAGGAGGAGCACTGCCAGCGCCCTACAAAATGACATCCAGCAGGCCACTGGTGTGAATGTCTCTAACTAAACAATCAGAAACAGACTTCAGGATGGTGGCCTGAGGGCCGGACATCCTCTAGTGGGCCCTGTGCTCACTGCCCGGCACTGTGGAGCTTGATTGGCATTTGCCATTGAACACCAGAATTGGCAAGTCCACCACTGGCGCCCTGTGCTTTTCACAGATGAGAGCAGGTTCACCCTGAGCACATGTGACAGACGTGTAAGGGTCTAGAGAAGCAGTGGAGAATGTTATGCTGCCTGTAACATCGTTCAGCATGACCGGTTTGGTGGTGGTTTAGTGATGGTCTGGGGAGACATATCCATGGAGGGATGCACAGACCTCTACAGGCTAGACAATAGCACCCTGTCTGTCATTAAGTATCTGGATGAAATCCTTGCACCCATTGTCAGACCCTACGATGGTGCAGTAGGTCCTGGGTTCCTCCTGGTGCACAACAATGCCCGGCTTCATGTGGTGAGAGTATGCATCCAGTTCCTGGAGGATGAAGGTATTCATACCCATGAATGGCCCCCACGCTCTAGCCTGACCTAAATGCAACAGAACACCTCTGATACATTATGTTTCAGTCCATCCGACGTTGCACCTCAGTCTGTTCAGGAGCTCAGTGATGCCCTGGTCCAGATCTGGGAGGAAATACCCCAGGACACCCGTCGTCTTATTAGGAGCATGCCCCGACGTTGTCAGATATGCATATAAGCACGTGGGGGGCCATACAAACTACTGAGTACTATTTTGAGTTGCTACAGCAAAATGGACTAGCCTGCTGCATAATTTTCTTACTTTGTTTTTTGGGGTGACTTTGAATTCAGCCCTCTGTAGGTTGATTGCTTTCATTTCCATCAAACAATGTGGCATCCTTTTATGCCTAACACATTACCCAGTCCATATCAGTATAGATAACCAACATGATATATTTCCCCATTGAGATCTGATGTGTTTTCAAAGTGTTCCTTTTATTTTTTTGAGGAGTGTAGTTACTATGAAAACAGTGACACTATGTGGCCGTAGTGTAGATTACACCATTTCAACAGATCACATGACACTCATGTAGGTATAGAAATAAACTCATATCTCATATATGGTGGCAAACAAGCAACAATTGGGCTACAGTTCTTAAAGGGAATATTGAATAGAAGCTTAAAAGCCTTACTGAAACTTGTAGAGAGGAATTGTGACATAATTGAAAATGTTGTACTCAAATTACATTCAGTTTATTTAAAAAAAGTATTTACTTAATATGCAAGGACATATTGCCTGTGTGAGGCTCTCTTTTTAAGATGCTTTATTGGATCTGCAAATAAAACAAAAAAAAAAAGACAAAAAATAAAAAAGCAGATGTTTGCCGCTCATTATTCAGTAGGGTAATTGATACAGCAACATATGTTTTACAGTGAGGGAAAAAGTATTTGATCCCCTGCTGATTTTGTACATTTGCCCACTGGCAAAGAAATGATCAGTCTATAGGTAGCACCCACCACCTTTAGGTGGGTGCGAATAGGTAGAAGTTAGGAGAAATTACCAGTGCCTTACTATTTTTTTGTTTAGGCCTGGGTGTTTGATTTGGGTTAGGGAGGAGCAGTAGAATAGAGGGGGGTGTGACCACCGGTTCTTCACCCTGGAAACTCTCCCTTGCTTCTCCAGGGTAATGTTCTGGAAAGGAGGCAGGTCAGGGACTGAAGGACAGGCAGTGTATATGCCCCTGGTCCAATCATTAATTTATTTGGGCAGGGGCGGGATATACATATATACTGAAGTCACATGCTTCCTGGGAGAGATGGGAAGAGACTAGATCCAGAAAGGCTGCACGATGTGACCTTCAGGAACAGGCTGGAAGGCCTGGGGTTCAGAGACCCCAGCGCTGGAAAGCAAAGGAAACCAACCTGAACTTCAGCTGTACATGCTTTCTTGAGCAGGGAAATCTTGCAGGCGTTGTAGGATTTCAGTCCTTCATGGCGTAGCGTGTTACCAATTATTTTCTTGGTGATTATGGTCCCAGCTGCCTTGAAGTCATTGACAAGATTCTCCCATGTAGTTCTGGGCCGATTCCTCACTGTTCTCATGTTCATCTAAAACCTTGCCTGCCTTGTACCTGGACTGTCATTGAACCACTCTGCCTGTCTGCCAACCGCAAGTACCTGTTTGCTTGCCGTCAATTGGCGCCTGCCCCGCCATGGAAGCCAGGCACTATAGCACTGTGTATAAGTCCTGGGGGCAACTGAGTACTGGTAGGCCTGCTTGCCTAATGGGAAAGGGGGCTGCTATAGGCGAAGAATATAGAAGCCAGCTATAGTGTGACCACCTGTGGGGTAATCGCGACAGTTTTTCAAGTTCTCAGAGTTTGGGGAAAGGGTAGTTAGCATTCATAGAATACAAAGCTTCCCATGAATGGCTGAACAGCACTCAGCCCCACTTTAATTTGTGCCAGGAGTGAGATGGGAAGTTTACATTTTCTTGGCTTAATACATTTACAGTGCATCCAGAAAGTATTCACAGCGCTTCACTTTTTTCACATTTTGTTACGTTACAGCCTTATTTCAAAAATTGATTAAATTCATTATTTTCCTTTAAAAATCTACAAACAATACCCCATAATGACAACGTGAAAGAAGTTTGTTTGAAATCTTTGCAAATTTATATATGTAAAATTTTTTTTAAAAAAATCACATGGAAATGAAGAGGGGCAGTTCCCGGCGATCGAGAGAGTACATCGCATTGGAAGGCTAGACCGCTCAGAGCATGGCAGAGTACGGGACATAATAGTTAGGTTCCGGTATTATAAGGATAAAGAAAATATCTGGCAGAAATTCCGTGGTAACCCCCCATTAAGGTATCAAGGCTTTGAAATTCAGCTTTATGCCGACCTTTCGGCACGAACACTGGAAAGAAGACGGCATCAAAGACCGCTGTTGGAATCTCTGCGTAAAGAAAATATAAAATATAAATGGGGGTTCCCAGCGTGCCTCATTGGCATAAAAGAAGGACGATCAGTTAGACTTAGGTTTCCGGAGGAGCTGCAGGAGTTTTGCAACAGTCTTGACATCCCTATTCCCGTTTTACCGGGATGGACTGAAATCTGGGAGGGGGAATCTGCGGTGCGGGGGGGGGGGGGTGGTGGGGTGGGGGGCGGTAGTTAATTACTGAAAATAGTTGAGACAGTAACCTACACATTTACATCCACCTAATCCACTTCAGCCCAATGCCAACTGGGAAGTAGAAAGTGAGAGGGGGCGGGGAAAGAACCCCATCTCACCTTAGACCTAGTTGTTTCGAGGGGGCCCTATGAAAGGGGTCCCTATCGGAATAGAGACCCGAAACGGGGTCAGGGGGGGAGGGAGGGAGGAGAGAGGGGGGAGGGGGAAGGGGGGGGGGTCGGGAGGAAGGGAGGGGGGTCAGGGGGGGAGATTCTCACCGCTACCTTTTAACTCGGAAATTATGGTTCCAATCGAGCAATGACTTCTGCACTGAAATTGTTAACATATAATGTTAAAGGACTGAACACTCCAAATAAACGGCACATAATTCTTGATGAGATGGGGAGATATGGGGCCAGTGTGGTTTTCCTCCAAGAAACACATCTTTCTCATAATACAAATGTAAAACTGTTCTCAAAAACATTCCCTACTTGGTACTACGCCGACACCCCTTCAAGTAGATCGAGAGGGGTTGCTATCGGCTTCACGGGGGATATACATTTTAAGCTGGAAGACAGAAGGGTAGACCCAGAGGGAAGGTATTTGTTCTTGAGGGGAACCTTGTATGGAACAACATATACGTTGGCAAATGTTTACGCTCCAAACATAAACCCCATCAAATTTCTTGGGGAGATACTACGAAAGCTGGGGGCCTTCAGTAGGGGTTATGTAATCCTTATGGGAGATCTTAACTTTATTATGGATCCATGCGTAGATAGTACGTCCGGTGGACAGGGGACAAGGAACGCACAATTAACTTTGATAAAAAACAAATTGCGTAATAAGCAACTGATGGATGTCTGGAGGATCCAACATCCGCAGAAGAGGGATTACACGTTTTTCTCCCCTGTCCACGGGACGTACACTAGACTGGATTATATATTTTTAGAGCATGGAATCCTAGACAGAGTATTACAAACAAAAATAGAGACAATCACACTCTCCGACCATGCCCCTGTTTCGGTGACTCTTGCAGTCCCTGAACACAAACCCCCATCATGCGGGTGGAAACTGAACGAAGAGTTATTACGAGACGGGGAAGTGGTGGAGTTCGTGAAAAGGGAACTGGAAGGATTCTTTACCAACAATGACAATGGGGAAGTTAACGGAGCTAACCTTTGGGAGGCACACAAAGCTTTCATTCGAGGGATTCTGATAGGGAAAGCCTCATGGAAAAAAAAAAGAGAGAATGAGGAAAGTACAGGACCTGACGATCGAACTAAATAACCTGGAACAAAAACATAAGTCTGCTTCGGCCCAAAATAGGGAAATCTATCAAGACTTGTTAGCAAAGAGAGAGGAACTAAAAGATTGTGTAGACTATGAAGCGAAACAGATATTTAACAGGACAATAAAAGAACGTTACATTTGGGGGAATAAATCCAGTAAGCATTTGGCGAGAATTGTACAAAAACTAAAAATTTTATAGAAAAAATTCAAGGTAAAAATGGAGAGTTTAAATATGTATCACATGACATTGCTTCATCTTTTAGGGAGTATTATGAAGAGCTCTATTCAGTAGATTCTAAGGTGGGTAAAAAAAGAGAACCACAAAAAAAAATATTCGATTTTCTGAGTAGAGCAGGGCTGGAGACCCTGGGTCAGGAGGAAAGAGAGGCGCTGGAACAGCCAATCTCTGAAAATGAAATACTGAGGGCTTTGGCGAACTCCTCTGCAGGAAAAAGTCCGGGCCCTGACGGCTTCTCCATTTTATATTACAAAACTTTTAAGGAGATCTTGATCCCTAGACTTAAACAATATATGAATGGTTTGGGACTAGAATATGCTATGGGGGAGGCTTCCTTGTTGGCAACCATAACTCTTCTTCCAAAAGACGGGAAGGATGGATCCGTGTGCTCCAGCTACAGGCCCATCTCTCTGCTAAATTCCGACACCAAGCTGTATGCCAAAATTCTTGCAGAGAGAATGAAAGGGCACCTGGAGGCACTGATCCACCCGGATCAAGTGGGCTTCGTTCCTGGGAGGGAAGGGAGGGACAATGGAGTGCGGACTCTATTGGCTCTCCAGAAAATGAGGGATTCAGGGGCCCCCAGTCTGCTGTTGTCAATAGACGCAGAAAAAGCATTTGACAGAGTAGACTGGGGGTTCATGTTTAGTACACTCGAGTATATGGGGTTTGGCCCGACATTTATTCGTCATATCAAAGCTCTTTATGGGCACCCGAAGGCAAATGTCAAAGTAAATGGAGTCCTTTCCTCGTCTTTTGAAATGAGGAACGGAACGAGGCAGGGTTGTCCCCTGTCCCCTCTCCTTTTTATCTTGACATTAGAGCCCTTATTGTCCTCGATAAGAAGAAACCCAGATATTGGGGGGTTCAGGGTGGAGGGCGAGTCCCATAAGTTGGCTGCCTTTGCCGACGATGTCCTGTTTTATGTGAGCCATCCTCGGAGGACGATGCCCATTCTCTTGGAGACCTTTATAACATATGGAGCCCTTTCAAATTTCCGGATCAACTCCTCAAAATCTCACATGCTAAATATTAATCTTAATAAAACAGAGCAGCAGGTTATAAAGAGAGACTACAAATTTGTATGGAAAAAGCGAATAAAATATCTGGGTATTGACTTAGCCAACTCAACTGAAAAACTCTATAGAATAAACTACCTCCCTTTGTTAGATGAAGTTAAAAAAAAGTGCAACGAATACATTAACAAGCCCCTATCCTGGATTGGACGAGTAAACACTGTAAAAATGATGATACTCCCAGTAATTACGTATAAGTTACAAATGCTCCCTCTCCCCTTACCTCACCAATACCTTAGGAAGCTTAAATCAATATTGATGAATTATGTGTGGAAAAACAAAAAACACCGTACCTCTTTGCAAATCCTAAAACAGGGTAAGAATCAGGGGGGACTGGCAGTCCCCGATATTATTAGCTATTATCACGCAATTGCACTAATAAGAATACCAGAATGGGGGAAAATAAACACTAATAAAAGATGGGTTCACATGGAAATGGCTTTGAGTAATGCTCACTTGGGAAAGATTATTTGGAACCCCCCAGGGTATAGAGCACTAGGGGAACATACACATATTATCACACGGCACTCGTTTAAAATATGGGACAAAATATATAAGAAGCTGAATGGCAATTACAACTCACCTTTAGTTGCACTTAAGGAGAACGACTTCTTCCCACCAGGGAAAAAAGAGATAGGAGGGGATTGGATAATTAAGGAGGAAACACAACTGGGGGACGTGATATTTTCGGGACAACCACTGGCACTAAATGATTTAAAAAAAAAAGTGGATATATTTAAAATGGATGAGTGGCGGTACCTCCAGATATGCCATTTCGTGAAAAAGCTCCCACAACCGATCAAGTCACTTGGAGACCTGACGAAGCTAGAGCAAATATGCACAGCAGAAAACTCCAAAAAGTCTATATCAAAAATGTATAAGTTGCTAATAGAAATGGACAGGCTGGAGGTCCCCCCATTCATCACGAAATGGGAGAGGGATTTGGGGTCACAGATAAACACGGGGATGGTCAAAAAAATAATGAAGCTCACACATTGTTCATCAGTAGACATGCGAACAGCTGAAATGAACTACAAATGCTTAATTAGGTGGTACGCGACCCCCGACATAACAAGCAAATTTCAGGAGGGGAGATCCCCCAACTGTTGGAGAGGATGCAATCAGAGAGGAACTATGGGACATTTATGGTGGGAATGCCAGAAAATCCAAAAATACTGGGAGATAGTCTTGAATTATATCAAAGAAATAACCCAAATAGAAGTGAAGAAAGATCCGTGGGTAGTTCTGTTACACGCAACAGAGACGGGAGTGAGGCAATACGGGAGTACACTGGTCCCACGTCTTCTTAATGCCGCAAAAAGATTAATCCCCAGGAGGTGGCAAGAGTTGGAATGCCCTTCCATTGGTGATTGGATTGATGAAGTAGAAGTGATTTATAAGTTGGAATGCGTGAAAGACAATTATGATGCAAATACTCATCCCAAGGGGAAGTGGGAATGCTGGGAAAAATTCAAAAGAACCTGGAGTTATGCGGAGGTGTTACAGATATAGGGAGACATAAATGAATTAAAAAAAAAAAAAAAGGGTAGCGATGAGAGGAAGGGGTTGAGGGGATCGGGGAGTGGGGGGGGAAGGAAGGAGGGGGGGGGAGAAAAAAAATATTCACATCCTTTGCCATGGCACTCAAACTTGAGCTCAGGTGCATCCTGTTTCCACTAATCATCCTTGAGATGTTTCTAAAGCTTGATTGAGTCCATCTGTGGTAAATTCAGTTGATTGGACATGATTTGGAAAGGCACACACCCGTCTATATAAGGTCCCACAGTTAACAGTGCATGTCAGAGCACAAACCAAGCCATGAAGTCCAAGAAATTGTCTGTAGACCTCAGAGACAGGATTGTACAGAGGCAAAGATCTGGGGAAGGGTACAGAAAAATTCCTGAAGCATTGAAGGTCCCAATGAGCACAGTGGCCTCCATCATCTGTAAAGTGGAAGAAGTTTGGAACCACCAGGACTCTTCCTAGAGCGGGCCGCCTGGCCAAACTGAGCGATCGGGGGAGAAAGGCCTTAGTCAGGGAGGTGACCAAGAACCCTATGGTCACTCTGACCGAGCTCCAGTGTTTCTCTGTGGAGAGAGGAGAAACTTCCAGAAGAACAACCATCTCTGCAGTACTCCACCTGTATAGTAGAGTGGCCAGACAGAATCCACTCCTCAGTAAAAGGCACATGACAGCCTGCCTGGAATTTGCCAAAAAGGCACCCGAAGGATTCTCAGACCATGAGAAAAAAAGAATTCTCTGGTCCGATGAAAAAAAAATTAAACCCTTTGGCCTGAATGGCAAGCCTCTTGTCTGTTGGATACTAGGCACCGCTCGTCACCTGGCCAATACCATCCCTACACTGAAGCATGGTGGTGGCAGCATCATGCTGTGGGGATGTTTTTCAGCATCAGAAACTGGAAGACTAGTCAGGATCGAGGGAAAGATGAATGCAGCAACGTACAGAGACATCCTTGTTGAAAAACTGCTCCATCCAGATTCATCTTCAAATAGGACAACGACCCAAAGCACACAGCCAAGATAACAAAGGAGTGGCTATGGAACAACTCTGTGAATGTCCTTGAGGGGCCAAGCCAGAGCCTTGAACCAGATTGAACATCTCTGGAGAGACCAAAAATGTCTGTGCACCCCTGCTTCCCATCCAATCTAATCTAATGAAGCTTAAGAGGTCCTGCAAAGAAGAAGAATGGGAGAAAATGCCCAAAAATAGGTGTGCCAAGCTTGTTTTATCATACTCGAAAGGACAAAGTATTGAGCAAAGGCTGTGAATAATTATGTACGTGATTTTTTTTAGTTTTTTATTTTTACAAAATTTGCAAAGATTTCAAACAAACTTCTTTCACTTTGCAATTATGAGGTATTGTTTGTAGAATTTTGAGGAAAATAATGAATTTAATCCATTCTGGAATAAGGCTGTAACATAACAAAATGTGGAAAAAGTGAAGTGCTGTGAATACATTCCAGATGCACTGTAGATGATCTGGTAGCATAAGACTTTGTTTTGTTGGATATCAACTTATACACTTTGGAGAAAATACAGGACACAATTGTTAAAAAGTTGGTGAATTTCATCAAGTGCTCGTCTGAGCATCGAGTTATGGCTGGAGAGTGAGCGCCAGTTTACAAAGGGTGAAGGTTGTTACCTTTTCCCTTTATTTATTACTAGACAGGTTTTATATAGCACCAACAGTTTGCGCAGCACTTAACAAAATGAAGGCAGACATTACAGTTACATTACAATTTGGTACAAGAGGGATCAGAGGGCCCTGCTCATTAGAGCTTACAATCTAGGAGGTAGGGTCAATTGATACAAAAGGTAATAGCTGTGGGGGATGAGCTGATGGAGAAAGTAAAACAATGTATTAGTCAGAAGCAGGATAAGCTTCTTTAAAGAGAAGTGTTTTCAGGGACTGTCTAAAGATGGATAGATTAGGGGACAGTTGGACAGATTGAGGTAGGGAGTTCCAAAAGGATGGGAGAAGCTCTGGAGAAATCCTGGAGATGAGCATGGGAGGAGGTGACAAGTGAGCTAGAGAGCAGGAGGTCTTGGGAGGACCAAAGAGAGCGGCTTGGTTGGTATTTTGGGACTAGGTTAGTGATGTAGCTGGGAGCAGAGTTATGGATGGCTTTGTAAATTATTGTTAGCACTTTGAATTTTATTTGTTGGGTGAGTGGAAGCCAGTGCAGGAATTGGCAGAGAGGGGTGGAGGACACTAAATGGTTAGTAAGATGGATGAGTCTTGTAGCAGCATTCATTATGGACTGAAGGGGGGATAGTCTATGTAAAGGTAGTCCAATGAGGAGGGAGTTGCAGTAGTCGGGGCGAGAGATAACCAGGGAGTAAATTAGAAGCTTGGTGGTGTCATTGGTTAAAAAGGGGGTATTCTAGAGATGTTGGAGGCTAAGGTGGCATGATTTGGATAGGGATTGGATGTGGGGCTGAAAGGACAGTTCAGAGTCTAGGGTTACCCCTAGCACCCTGGCATGTGGGGACAGACTGATAGTTGTGCAATTGCTCTTGACAGAGAAGTCAGGGGAAGGGGCACGTGGGGGAAGAAATATTATGAGCTCGGTTTTAGATAGATTCGGTTTGAGGAAGTGGTGTGACATCCAGGCTGATATGTCAGTGATGTGTGAGGAGACTGATGGGTAGAGAGATAAATTTGGGTGACCCAAATGGTAAGAGGTGTTGGAGAGGAGGAAGTAGAGTTGTAAGCGACACTGAAGGTGCGGTGAGATAGGCAAGATTCAAACCAACAGAGAGCACAGCCATGGATACCAAGCAAATTCAGTTTTTTTTTTTAGGAGGAGGGGGTAATCAACTGTATCAAAGGCAGTGGAGAGGTCCAAGAGTAAGAGTACGGAATAATGACCATTGGTTTTAGCTGTTAGTAAGTCTTTGTGAGTTTTAGGAGAACAGTTTCTGTGGAATGCTGCTGTAATACATGTAGCTTTACCTTCCTACATATCATACTCTGCACCATAACATTTTGGAGATCACATACCTTCAGTGAGTGCACATCTTTTATATAGAAATTGGGGGTTGATATACTAAGGGAAAACCCACTTTGCACTACAAGTGCACTTGGAAGTGCAGTCGCTGTAGATCTAAGGGAAAGATCTGCCGATTTTATCATCCAATCATGTGCAAGCAACAATGCTTTTTTTTTTTTTTTTTCCCTTGCATGCCCCCCTCAGATCTAGAGCGACTGCACTTCCAGTGTACCTATAGTGCAAAGTGCATTTGCCTTTAGTAAATAAACCCCTTGGAGTTGCTAAAAATATATTACCTATGAGCTATGCAAAATGCCGCTTAATAGAAAACCTGTTCTAACCATGAGCACTATCAGATACACCCCTGCTTTGGACAGCCATCGACCTCGGCTCACACCAAGAGACTACTTACGTCTGTTCAAAACCATCCGGCTGAAAACACGGGTCCCATCCAAAGTCCCGTGGCCCTCGTGGAGATACTATTTGCCCCTAAAAGTGAAAAGATATTCGGTCATGCCCTCAAGGAATAAAAAGCATAAAATATATTTTAGATAAAATATTTGGCTAGAAGTCAGAAGATCAATGCAACAATTTTGTTGTGTGGATGAAGAAAATGTACATTAGTGAGATTATCATCATTACACAAACTCCTTATAATAAAAAAATGAGAGATGTGCATTATTTAGCTAAGTTCACACAGGCGTTGAACTTTAATGCCATCTTTAACATGCCTATAGTGTCAATATGCATATCAGATTTGTTGCACATTTGTTCAAATCGCATCAAGCAACGCTCAAGATCCCTGTGCTGTTTTTTTTCCTATCCTGTTTACTTCTAATGCTTTGCAATCGCACATTAACAGCGCCCTAAACACATATACATTACACACACACACTTACAGTGCCTTTAAGGAAAAATACAATAGAAGTCAACAGAGGCAGTTGCAAAGCTTCAATGCCCGCCAAACTGCATTATTTCTGTCTTATGGCAAGACAACTTGAACGCATGCATGTATACCGTTCTATCCATTCCCCATTTTAAAATCAATGATGAGACTTACTAAGTGGTCAATCTGCCTGTTTTTGCCACCTCTGTGAATGAAAACTTATTGATCTTTGAAATACACTAGGTTCTCAAATGTATTCAATTTTAAGTTAACATCTGCTGTGGTTAAAGCTGTCAGGAATACAATGTCATGGCTGAACAAAAAAAAAACAAAACAGACAGACATTAATGCTTATTAATGTCTACACACGATCGGAATTCTGGTCAGAAAAATCTCTGATGGTTTTCCCGACGGAATTCCGCTCAATCCGTCTTGCCTACACACAGTCACACCAAATTCTGACTGTCAAGAACGCGGCGACGTGCAACATTACGACGAGCCGAGAAAAAAATCAAAGTTCAATGCTTCCGAACATGCGTCAAATTGTTTCAGAGCATGCATAGGAATTTTGCGTGTCGGAATTGCATACACACGATCGGAATTTCTGATAGAAAGTTTTTCCGTCAGAAAAATTGAGAACAATTCGGCAAAATTCCGATGGAGCCTACACACGGTCACATTTTCCGATGAAAAGCCATTATCGGTCTTTTGCTGGCTGAAATTACTGCCCGTGTGTATGCGGTATAACCTTGTATGGTCAGCTTTAGTTCCTCTTTAACTGAAAATCATTTACGAAAAATGCACAGAAAAAAAGTTACTTCCGCACTCAGAATCTGGTGCAGCTGTGCATAGTAACTAATCAGCTTCTAAAGCTAGTTTGTTCAATTTAGCTAGAAGCTGATTGGTTACTATGCACAGCTGCACCAGACTCTGTGTGCACTGGTTTTAGTAAATCTCCACCCAATGCGTTTTCTTAAATGATTTGCACCAGTTCAAGGTAATTTTAAGATCCAAAAGTGATTTACAGTAGTATTAAAAACAAAAAGAAATTTAGGGGGGCGCCTGGATGAATAAAAATAGTGTCAGTCATAAAAATTTAGACGCCCGTTTCCCCAGGAAAAAATATTTTTTGTGTGTTATAAGTTTATAAATTAAATTAAAATGTGAAAAGTGGCCAATGAACACACCAGGGTTTTGCCTCTAAAGAGAAGTACGGGGTCATCTGGATTTCCAGTGCTGTAGGCAAATGTGCAGAGGGCATAGGCCGACTTGTCATCGAATCCTGCTAACATCCGATGTAAACCTGGGAATGCAATCAATAGAAAGTATTAGATAAGATTGTGCACATTTTAATGATTACAATAATAAAATCAATTGGCATTTTAACAGTATTTTCTAAATCCTTTAAGGTTTGGTCAACCCAAAATTAATTGTTTTAATTTTTAAAAAGATACCCGATAGGCTGAATCATAAACCAGCTTCCATTATCTCTCAGAGACTCTGGTAGTAAGCTCTGCACCAGGTCATCAGCTCTGCTGCCTTGCTGTAAGCAGAGGGTAGTTGTAGCGTCTCCAGCCTATTGTTGGAATTTTTACATTGATAGCAGGGAGAGTTAAGCTGGATCAAACTTCGATCCATTTATGGGCAGGCTGGCTGAACTGAAGTTGATTAATTTACTTCAGTACAACCAGCCTTTCGTTTTTTTTTTTTTTTTTTTTTCCATATGATCACTGCCAGCAGCTATAGCTGCCAACAGTGATCATTGTATTTGGACAGCGGGGAAACCTCCCGTTGTCAGAATATATTAGCACAAAGGGAAGGATTCCCCCACCAACACTGACTGTGTTGATGGGGGACATCTGGGAATTTTCTTTCCTTCAACCCAGCCTAAGCGCTGGATTGCTTTTCAGAGGGTGGTAAGCAGCACCACAAGTCTGAAAGACGCCTCATGGTTCTCAATAAATAAGCCAGTTACATATTTTACTAAAATTATGTTTAGGTACATGGTCCTTGCTTTGTATTGCAAACCTCGAAGCCAAGAAATTCTGTAAATGCCATCTGCTTCTTATATAGTTTGACTATATTTACTGGAAGTCATATTGTTTGCCCTGTGGGTTATGTTACCTTGGTTATTTTTTTTTTATGTACAAACTAATAAAAACATGGGGGGGGGGGGGGCAGACAGACAGACAGACAGACAGACAGACAGACAGACAGACATTCTCCCACCACCCAAGAAAAAAAAAAAGAATAGTAATTAAAAATGCAAAACAAATTATTTAGGAAAGTTGTGTAAAATGGATACATACCTTCAGGTTTTAGCTTTTCAAGAAACCATTTTCTGAAAGAACAAACAAAAAAACAAATGCTTACATTGGTAATCATTTACATTATATCTTACTTTTTCCCCCCCCCATGTCCATAAAGCAATAACCTTAAAGTGGTTCTAAACCTTTTTTTTTAACTATTTAAATCAAAGGGTTTACTTCCGCTTTAATTAAAAATAACAACAGAGCATACCCTTCTATAGTGTGTACAGTGCTGTAAAAAAAAGTATTTGCCCCCTTCCTGATTTTTTTACTTTTTGGAATATTTGTTACATTTAAAATTATTCAGATCATCAAACAAATTTTAATACTACACAAAGATAACCAACGTAAACCCATCAGTTTTTAAAAATGATAAAATTGTTTTTATCGAGGGAAGAAAGCTGAATTACTCAAAACGGCCATGGCTAGAAATGCTAGAGGGGTGTTTTTTTTAAAGTGATCTCAACAAAATATTACATTGAGACATGGATGGGTGGATGGGGGATGCTGTTTTGATTAAAAATGTATTATTTTTAGTTTGTGGTGTGCAAATACAGATTAGTTCTGCTTTAAAGTGGAAGTAAACCCTTCCACATGACTTTGGCCTACAGGTAAGCCTAGATTAAGGCTTACCTGTAGGTCCAATAAATATCTCCTAAACCTACATGGTTTAGGAGATATTTAGCGATGAAAAGGCATCGCTGTCTACGGCGCATGCGCCGTAGACAGCGGCGCGCAGGCGCACTGAGGGCGCACTGAGTATGCCGCTCTCACGGCAATATGCCGATCTCGTGCACATGCGCGGGAGTGACGTCATCGCCGCTCCAGCGAATGATAGCGCTGGAGCGGCGAGACCCGGAAGTCACTCCGGCCCTGGATGGCGGCGAAGAAGATTGAAGATAAGGACCGCTTCGGGGGCTTCGTTTTCAGGTAAGTTTTTCATAATGAGCTAGTATGCTATGCATACTAGCTCATTATGTCTTTGCCTTGCAGGGTGTCTTTTTTTTTTTTTTTACAGAGGCTTTACTTCCTCTTTAATAACTTTGATAAAATTGACTGCATTAAATTAATTGAATAATAGGTACTCTGAATAAATAATCACATATCCGATTTCAGTTTTTAAATAGTGAAGGTTTATGTCACTTTGAGAAAAAAAGAAAAATTCTACTTACATATAAGGACCTGGAAGCCCTCCTAGAGCATTAAAACACAAACATGTGTCTTCAACAATAACTGGGCCCTGAATCTGCAAACAATGAAAAAAGGCATTTGCATATAACAGTACAATGAATATGGGGCAAACTAGTCATTTTTAATTACTGACACCAATGCCCAGAGGTGGGGGGCGGATTGTTTTTTTTTTTTTTTTAATTACTTCCACTGCTGCAGTGATGTGTTTTACTCCCACTGGCAACTGATAGAGAGACATTTTTTACTCCGCACTGGCACAGGGGCATTTTATTATTCCCACAGGTGACTGGAACAGGGGCATTTTTTATTCCCACAGACTGGCACAGGAGCACTTTTTCCCCCCCACTGACTGGCGCAGGGGCATTTTTTATTTTCCGCTGACGACTGGCGCAGGGTGATTTTTTTTATTCCCACTGACAACTGGCACAGGGCAAATTTTTTTATTTCCACTGACGAATAACACAGGGCATTCTTTACTTCCAGTGATCACCAATACAGGGTAATTTTTTTTACTAATGCCTTTGCGTCAGTGATCAGTAAGAGTTCAAAATTACCCCGTGCTAGTATGAACAAAAAAATGCCCCTTTAAAAAAAATGCCTCTAGTAAACCAGCTCAAGAGTCCTGTAGATATTTACAGTCCTTAGGGTTAGGTTCACACAATTGTATCTTCATTGTCCTTTGATTTTTCAGCATCTTTTTGATGTACAGTGCATCCGGAAATATTCACAGCGCTTCACTTTTTCAACATTTTGTTATGTTACAGCCTTATTCCAAAATGGATTAAATTTTATTATTTTCCTCAAAAGTCTACAAACAATACCCCATAATGACAACATGAAAAAAGTTTGAAATCCTTGCAAATTTATTCAAAATAAGATAAAGATCAATCGAAAAATCACATGTACATAAGTATTCACAGCCTTTGCTCAATCCTTTCTTGAATCACCTTTGGCACCAATTACAGCCTCAAGTATTTTTGAGTATGATGCTACAATCTAGGCACACCTATTTTTGGGCAGGTTCTCCCATTCTTCTTCTTTGCAGGACCTCTCAAGCTCCATCAGGTTGGATGGGAAGCATCAGTGAACAGCCATTTTCAGATCTCTCCAGAGATGTTCAATCGGGTTCAAGTCTGGACTTTGGCTGGGCCACTCAAGGACAGAGTTGTCCCATAGCCACTCCTTTGTTATCTTGGCTGTGTGCTTAGAGTCATTGTCCTGTTGAAAGATGAACCTTCGTCCAAGTCTGAGATTCAGAGCGCTCTGGAACAGGATTTCATCAAGGATGTCTCTGTACGTTGCTGCATTCATCTTTCCCCGATCCTGACTAGTCTCCCAATTCCTTCTGCTTAAAAACATCCCCACAGCATGACGCTGCCACCACCATGCTTCACTGTAGCGATGGTAATGGCCGGGTTATGAGCAGTGCCTGGTTTCCTCCAGACATGACGCTTGCCGTTCAGGCCAAAGAGTTCAAATTTTTTTTTTTTTTTTTTTATCAGACCAGAGGATTTTGTTTCCTGTGGTCTGAGAGTGCTTTATGTGCCTTTTACTAAGAAGTGTCTTCCATCTGGCCACTCTACCATACAGGCCTGATTGGTAGAGTGCTACAGAGATGGTTGTTCTTCTGGAAGGTTCTCCTCTCTCCACAAAGAAACACTGGAGCTCTGTCAGAATGACCATCGGGTTCTTGGTCACCTCCCTGACTAAGATCGTTCTCCCTTGAACACTTAGTTTGGCCAGGCAGCCTGTTCTATTTACAGATGATGGAGGCCACTGTGCTCATTGGGACCTTCAATGCCGCAGAAATTTTTCTGTACCCTTCCACAGATCTGTGCCTCGATACATTCCTGTCTCGGAGGTCTATAGACAATTCTTTGGACTTCGTGGCTTGGTTTGTGCTCTGACATGCACTGTTAACTGTGGGGTCTTATATAGACATGGGTTGTGCCTTTCCAAATCATGTCCAGTCAACTGAATTTACCACAGATGGACTCCAATCAAGTTGTAGAAACATCTCAAGGATGATCAGTGGAAACAGGATGCACCTGAGCTCAAATTTTTGGTGTCGTGGCAAAGGCTGTGAATACTTATGTACATGTGATTTTTTCATTTTTAATACATTTGAAAAGATTTTAAATAAACTTCTTTCACGTCGTCATTATACTTTATTATTATTATCATTATTTATTATTATGTCATTATGTTGTCGTTATTGCTTGTAGAATTTTTAGTAAAATAATGAATTTAATCCATTTTGGAATAAGGCTGTAACACAACAAAATGTGGAAAAAGTGAAGTGCTGTAATACTTTCCGAATGCACTGTACATTATAGCACACATTGATGTGCATTTTTTATGCTTTTTCCTTTTTTTGCCAATGAAAGTTCAATAAAATTAGGCCTCTTTCACACGGACGGCTGTCCTGCTGCTGTTAAAAGCATGTTTTGTTATTTTTAAATTCCAAGACTCCGGGCACAGTGATCGCTTGCAGTTGTACATTGCAATTATCAGGTTTACATGCGGCTGCCTTTGGCTGTGGTGGAACATTCTTGCCGTTTCTGTTGTGCTTCCTGTTTTTCTTTCCTCGTTGCCGCTGCTATCCGCAGGCAGGGCCGGATTAACATAGGGGCTATTGGAGCTGCAGCTCCAGGCCCCTTTCTCAAGATAGGCCCATTTGCTCCAAAAAAAAATTAAAATGTAAAAAAAATAAAATAAAAAGATCGACTTTGAGGGTTGTAGCTCAGCGATCAGGAGTCGCAGAGACCCCACATTTAGGGGATAGGTAGCCAAATACCTACTCCAGCACTGGTTAAAATATGGGGCTGCTATCATCTATGCTTCTAGAAATACAGGGCTGCTTGCGCAGTTGGTCAGAAGCTACATACAGAGCGGCCAGTTTAAACACAAGCTGGAACACTCTGCAGCAGACTGAGAGGATTAACTCAGTGTTATTGTGTTCTGCCAGTGAATACAATGATCAGTGTTGCTAACTATAGCTGGCAGCACTGATTGTTTTGGGGAAAACCTGACAGGCTGGTTGTACTCAAGTCGGTTAATAGGTTGACTTGTGTAAAACCAGGTAGCCCATACATAGATCGACTATGGCTGGTCTCTGCTTAATTGGTGCAATTTCAATCCATGTACTTCTTTCATTTTGTAATTACTATTGTGATGTATAGATGAACATAGGGGATGTCAGCTACTCTAAATATAGCACTTGTAAAAAAAGTGTCCCTGAAAATATTTTTGAAATGTTGACAACTATGCGGGTCAGTAGGGGGCCCCATGAGAGGCTCATGAGAGGCTTACTATTTTTTAGAGGCCCTGAGGTAGGTTATTCCATAATGTACAAGTATGCACAGCATATTAGCACATTAGGGTACACTTAAATTGTCAGACTGAGCCCTCCAATGCTATGCTGTGATCAATCCGGCCCGGGCGCTTCCATCTTCACCCGGTCTTCCTTCTGGGTTCTGTGCCTTCAGTCACTTGCCTTGGCTGGGCTGCGTTGATGTTATTTCCACGCATGCTCATGTGCATCCTCCCTCTCTCATCCCCCCTTTCTCTCTCATCCTCTTTCCCTTACCCCTAAGGCTACTTTCACACTGGAGCGGTGGGGGCGCTGGCGGTAAAGCGGCGCTATATTTAGCGCCGCTTTACCGGCGCATTGCGGCCGCTCGCGGGGTGTTTTTACCCCCGCGAGCGGCCGAAAAAGGGTCAATACCGCCCGCAAACCGCCGCTATAGCCGCGTTTTGCGGGCGGGTTCGGCGCGCTCCCCCATTGTTTTCAATGGGACCGGGCGCTATAGGAGCGGTAAATATACCGCTCCTATAGCGAGCCAAAGATGCGGCTTGCAGGACATTTTTGAGCGTCCTGCAAGCGCACCGCTTCAGTGTGAAAGCCCTCGGGCTTTCACACTGAAGGAACAGCAACAGCTGTTTCGGGTCGGTTTGCAGGCGCTATTCTTAGCGCAATAGCGCTTGCAAACCGCCCCAGTGTGAAAGGGGCCTAACACTTCTTTCATCCCCTTTCTCTCTCTCTTTAAATTTAATTTGTTAAAACAAAAAATTGTTTGCATTTTTATTTATTTATTGTTTATAAAAGGCCCCACCATAATCCTAAGCACCAGGCCCATGATGTTCTTAATCTGGCCCTGTCCGCAGGAGAAATAGTACACTGCGATTACCTGCAGTTATGTGCAGATATCCGCAATAAATGGGTCTTAACACACTCAAATTTATTTTTTCTAACCACACAAAACCCCATGTAACAAAACTGTCGCTAAATGCAGTGTGTGAATGGGGCCATAGGAAAGCATTGTGTGAGTTTAGGTGCTGTAGATAACTTCATCTACTGGCAGCTAAAAGCTGAATTCTATCTGCCCCGTGTGAACGGGGCGTAATGCTGTGTACACACAAGCGGAATTTCCGACCATGTGTATGCCCCATCCGACTTTTTACGTTGAAAATTCTGACGGACCTAGAAACAGAACCTTTTAAATTTTCTATGGAGGACAAAAAAAAAAAAAATGCAGTGATGCACCAAAAATGCACCAAAAATGCACTTGTACTATTTTTCCCAGCCCACAGCAACACGCAGCAGTGAACAAGCCCCACGGAAATGAATGGCAACCTTTTGTCAGGCAACACGCAATAAACTACGCAGGTGTGATTAGGGCCTTAGGCCCCTTTCACACGGACGGACCGTCTATCCGTTTTTCTTCCATCCGTCGACGGACGACAATGCATTCCTATGGGCAGACGGATGAACATCCGTCACCATCAGTTAACATCCGCTTCCGTTTTTATCCGTTTTTTTAAACGTACAAGGCTACGTTCAGATCCGTCAAAACGGATATTAACTGACGTTGACGGACATCGTCCGTTAACGTCCGATCCGTTAAGATCCGTTTTGTGTTTATCTGTGAACTCAACCTCTTAAAAGGCACAGGCACACATATAAATGGAACAAAACGTATACAAAAACGGATGAAAGAACGGACGTAAACGTGTGCATTTACGGATGTAAGCGGACAAAAAACGGATGAAAACAGACATTAACGGAACGGATGACGGATGAAAACGGATGAGACAACGGATAAGAACTGATACGTTTTTGGTGTGCCTAAACTGACTGCGTCCGTGTGAAAGGGGCCTTAAACTAAAGAAATCTATTACAAACACACACTATTAGCGTTATACAACGTTTCCATGTCCTACATTATGAAAATCCTCAGGTTCAGCTGCAATACAAAGTCAAATTATACAAGATTTAACAAAGAAATCATTATTGTTTTTCTTGTTTCTGAATAAAAAGGAAGACATCATCCAGTAGGTTATAGAGAGTTACTTGTTCCTCTGCTTACCTCTTTTGCCGCTTCTTTGCATTTGTGAATTGAGATTTCATCTGGTTCTCCTTGGTACTCGGGCACTGGACACAAAAGCAATATAAATGATTAATGTGACATACAGAGATCCCATCATTAATTCTACATACTACAAAAAAGGTACTTACAATCAATCTTTTTAGCCACTAATTTACATGGGAACTTGTCTCCCAGGATCTGGACAACCTGTTTATATGGAAAAAAATAAAATAAATTAAAAAAAGGTGAAGAAGGAAGAATGTAGCCAATTTACAGTTGTTCCAACCACAGAATCGATAACTCAAACACACAAAAAAAGGGGGCATGTCCCCCTTCTTCAATGTCCAAGCAATACTGATTCACAAAAGTTTTAGCAGAATGTAAAAAAAAAAAAAGAAAAACACAAAAAAAAAAAAAAAATGTACATAGCAAAAGGTAATAAAACTAACATAGTTAGTGGGATAAGATAGTGGGCGAACTATAGATGGGGGGATAGTCCCTCATATTTTTTTTTAAATAAAAAACAAAAACATATTTAAAGTGCCCTGGTCCCCCTTCACAAATGCGAATGTGCACGTTGGTCCCACGCACATTCGTAAAAGGCCATCACACCACATCATGAGGTATCGCCGTGAACATCAGAAACAATTTTAGCACCAGATTTCCTGTGTAACTCTAAACTGGTAACCTGTAATGGCTTTTAAAGGCATCACCTATGGAGATTTTTTTTTTTTTTTTTTTTTATTTAGGTACTGAAGTTTGCTGCCGTTCAACATCCACTATTTTATGCTCTAGGGCCTCTGCTTAAAAATATACACTATATTACCAAAAGTATTGGGACACCTGCCTTTACAAGCACATGAACTTTAATGGCATCCCAGTCTTAGTCCATAGGGTTCAATTTTGAGTTGGCCCACCCTTTGCAGCTATAACAGCTTCAAATCTTCTGAGAAGGCTGTCCACAAGGTTTAGGAGAGTGTCTATGGGAATGTTTGACCATTCTTCCCGAAGCACATTTGTGAGGTCAGGCACTGATGTTGGATGAGAAGGCCTGGCTCACAGTCTCCGCTCTAATTCATCCCAAAGGTGTTCTATCGGGTTGAGGTCAGGACTCTGTGCAGGCCAGTTAAGTTTCTCCATAGCTGTAAAGGGTGGGCCAACTCAATAGTGAACCCTATGGACTAATACTGGGATGCCATTAAAGTTCATGTGCGTGTAAAGGCAGGTGTCCCAATACTTTTGGTAATATAGTGTATAGATAGTGTTTGGGGTTCTAAGTAATTTTCTAACAAACAAATGCTGATTTTTACATGTAGGAGAGAAATGTCAGAATTGGTTTGGGGCTCAAGTGGTTAACCACTTAAGGACCACCCCACATACATATACTTTTTTCAATTTTTTTTTATTGGATATATTTTATAGCGGAAAGTAAAAAAAAATAAAAAAAAATTCAAAATGTATGCATTTTTTTGTTTAAAGTGCAAAAAATAAAAACCGCAGAGGTGATAAAATACCACCAAAAGAAAGCTCTATTTGTGGGGGGAAAAAAAAGGACGTCAACTTACTTTGGGTAAAACGTCGCACGACCGCGCAATTGCCATATCGCAAAAAATGGTCTGGTCTTAAACATTCCGGGGCTCAAGTGGTTAATGTAATTCACATAAACTAAGTGAAACCCTGGAATCAGCACATCAGCGCTAGAGCTGCACTATTAATCATTAAGAATCGAAACCGCAATCTTTTTCCCTTCCTGATCTTCAAAACAGCATGTCACGATTTTGTTTAACAAGTGCAGAGAGTTCTCACAGCTGAAAAAAAAAAAAAAATATCCAGGCAGCCTGCCAAGATTTATTATATATTAGGGGTGCGCATCTTCACTGGTCTCACGATTCGATTACGATTATTTGGTCAACGATTCGATTCCACGATGCATCACGATTACCGACGAACTCCCACTTCCGCTTGGGCTGCCTAGGCGGCCCTTCCACCCTGCAATCTTCTGCAAAACATCACAGGTCCCAAAAGATTGCCCCACCATTCAGGACAGCGCAGTGAGACATGCGCACCCAGCTGTGAAGCTGCAAGCTGTCACAGCCAGATGCCCACAGTAGTATCGCCAGCGCCGTGGACAGGCGGGGGAGAGAAGGGAGGGTTTGGGTAGCCACGTCGCTGGATTGTGGGACAGGTGAGTGTCTTTTTATTAAAAGATACACTTTTTTTGTAGTGGCTGACTTATAATAAACAAAAAAAATTTACTGGAACTTTGAATTAAAAATAACCTCACTCCCTTAACCACTTCAGCCCCGGAAAATTTGGCTGCTGAATGACCAGGCCATTTTTTGCGATTCGGCACTGTGTTATTTTAACTGACAATTGCATGGTCGTGCAATGCTGTACCCAAACAAAATTGACTTCCTTTTTTCCCCACAAATAGAGCTTTCTTTTGATGGTATTTGATCACCTCTGCGGTTTTTAGTTTTTGCGCTATAAACAAACAAGAAAAAAAAAAGCAACAATTTAAAAAAAAAAAAAAAACACAATATTTTTTACATTTTGCTATAATAAATATCCCCATTTTTTTCAAGGAGGACAAAAGGGATCACTGGTGCTCAATTAGGGGAGATGGGGGGGGGGGGGTCCTGGTGCTTAGTGGGGAGAGATGGGTGGTCCTGGCGCTTAGTGAGGGGAGATGGGAGGGTTCCTGGGGCCTAGTGGGTAGAGATAGGAGGCTCAAGTGCTTAGTGAGGTGCCTAATGGGGGCAGTTTGGAGGCACTGCCAGTCAGTGGGGGAGGGGGGCACTGGTGCTCCTTACCTGGCTGCTTGATCCCAATCCCTCTCACTTTTCTTGTCTGCTAATTTTTCTCATCTGAAGGGATGCTGGGGATGCCAGTGCAGTGATAGCTCAGACGATCTCACAAAAGAAAACTTCCTCACTTCTCTGCCAGGCTCTGACTACATCATCTATTGCAGAGCCCAGCAGAGAAAGTCAGTGGTGGAAGTTTTCCTTTGCTGCCAGTTTTTGATCACATGCAGTGATAGCTCTGCCGAGTACTTTCCCAGCATCCATCCAGGCATGTAGTCACTTCTAGCAGCTCCTCAGTTTATCTTTATTATTACTTGGACAAAACTCTCCTCACCTCAGTCAGCAAATACAGTTTGCTCAGAAGCTCCATTGAAAGCCACTCCAGTGCCTGCACCCAGTCAGGAAGACCGTGGGACGAAGAATGTGATGGACAGGCCTCAGTGTGCACCCATTGGCTGAGGAGGCAGTGCCGCTGTTCTGCCGAGATGGTTCCCCTTGGCGGATTAGTACCTCTGTGTACTGCGCAGGCGCAGCGCATGCGCAGTATGAAGGACTAGGCATCTTCTGAAAATTGCCAAACCTAAACAGATGGGAGTGAAGTGTACACCGCGCAGTCGGTGTACGAGACGACGCCGCACGCTCCCGATGCTCACGCTACTCTGCAAGGGGAGTCTAACTAAGGGGCGGGTCTAATCAAAAAAAAGTGGCCCTTGCTTACATTATTAATAATGACAAATCATTAATAATAATGAAAAATCTGCCAGTTACAGTAACAAATGTCACCCTTGGTTACAGACCCGCCCCTTACTTACACGCGCGCCTTGCAGAGTAGCGCGAGCACCGGGAGCGTGATGTATCGTCTCTATCGTCTCTTGCACAGCGACATGGTAACTGCGCGTGCGCGGTGTAAACTTCACTCGCATCTGTTTAGGTTCGGCAATTTCCGGAAGATGCCTAGTCCTTCGTGCTGCGCCTGCGCAGTACAGAGAGGAACTAATCCACCAGGGGAACTTTCTTGGCCGGACACCGCCTGCTCTGCCAATGGGTATCTCAATTTCTCCCATTAGTCCCTCCCTACTGAATCCTGACATCGCTCAGGAGTCCCGACCTGCTAGCCCAGTGAACTTTGTGGGTGGGCTGCCTGTACCTCTTATCAGCGGCCCTGAGCATAGGCACCTCCGTGACTGCCCATGCCTGGCCCGCCTCTCTGCTCTCAAGTCTCATGTCT